>JAMPIV010010357.1:0-130000 GCA_024509875.1 Oreohelix idahoensis | reverse complement strand
ATTATTTTCAATACACTTTTATATAAGCGCATAGAATGATTAAATGAAGGACGTTTTTAGTAAAAATGGGTGCAATATCTTCCTCTGACAGTCCTCTATGCACGTTAAGCATAAAAACAACTCACCGACAACCATGGTGATCACGTGCAATTTGGTTTGCTGACCATAAATTCACATTTTTAATCTGTTTTTTCAAACTTCCGTACAACCAAACAGGTAATCGTGCTGATTGACATTCCACGTGCAATGGCGACTTTTCGTTAACAGAGTTCATTCTTAATTTGTTTTACAATCAGCAGATTTAGGGTAGTTTCATCACTTGCAAAAACCATGCCACCGAGAAGAAGTCTTGACACCTTACAAAGAATGAGGGCTATAGTGTGGGTTGAAAGTGGTTTATCTAACCATGAGGTTGCTAGACGGCTTGCAGTGTCACACTTTACTATCCAAAGAATTTTGGAGAGATTTCAGGCCACATGAAGTGTGGAGGATCGCCACCGGCCAGGTCGCACTAGATGCACCAAATTCATGATGACCGGTACCTCTTGTTGTCAGCCCTGCGCCATCGAACAGTGACTTGTTCCACTCTAAGATGTCAGCTGAGACAAACTGTAAACGTTAATGTCAGTCAAAGTACCATTCGCAGACGTTTACATGAATTTGGACTGACTTCTCGACGCCCTGCAGTCAGAATCTCTCTTATTCCTGCTCATCGTAGAGCCCGTGTTGCTTGGTGTCGCAAGCACATCCGATGGACAAGGCAACAATGGAGTCAAGTTCTCTTCACTGATGAATCTCGCTTCACTGTGTCATTCAATGATGGCAGGATTCGAGTTTGGAGACGACCAGGAGAGCGATTTACTGATGACACAATTCGAGAGGTGGATCGTTATGGTAGGGGTTCTGTCATTGTCTGGGGAGGCTTCTACAGACACGGCATGACCCCACTCTACATCATCCAAGGCAACTTAGCCGGCCCAAGATACCAGAACAAAATCTTGAGACCAATTGTTCAACCTGCTCTGGAGGCCATAGGTGGTAATGCCATCCTCCAAGATGATAACGTTCGACCCCATCGAGCTCGTGTGGTGAATGAGTTTATTCAGCAACATGGGATCATCAGGATGGCGTGGCCAGCTCATTCACCTGACCTTTCTCCGATTGAGCACCTCTGGGATGTCCCTGGTCGACGATTGTCAACAAATCACCCCCTGCCAATGGATGTTGCACAGCTGACTGCATTTCTGCTTCAGGAATGGCAAGCTGTTCCTCAGGATACTCTTCGGACCATTGTGGACTCGATGCGTCTACGCTGTCTTGAATGCCTTGCTGCAAACGGTGGTCATACCCGATTTTGAAATGTCTATTTGTCCAATATCTATTGTGTGACTTTTGAAAAGGTGGGTGACACACTTCACAGCTTCATTGCGCTTGAATGTGTGTTTCCATGTCTTTACGTGACATGTCAATTTGGTATTCAATAAATGCCGTTTTGACTGATACCAATTACGTTTATATCTGATTTGTTTTATGGTTTCAACCAAGGTTTTTCTAAGTGGCCCTTGGCTTTTGACGAGTAGTATATATATATATATATATATATATATATATATATATATATATATATATATATATATATATATATATATATATATATATATACATATATATATATATATAGATAGAAAGATAGATAGATAGATAGATAGATAGATAGATAGATAGATAGATAGATAGATAGATAGATAGATAGATAGATAAATAGATAGATAGATAGATAGATAGATAGATAGATAGATAGATAGATAGATAGATAGATAGATAGATAGATAGATAGATAGATAGATAGATAGATAGATAGATAGATATAGGACAAGACAAGACAAGGCAAGACAAGACAAGAAAAAAAAAGACAAGACAAGAGAAGGCCAGCCTCGCAAGCATCAAGGCAGGCAGATAGCCTGCTGGCTTGCAGGCTTGCCGGCTGTCTGGATTGCTGGCTTGCTGGTTGTCTGCCTAACTGTCTGCTGCCTGATTTAATAGCTGGCTACCTGGCTTGCAGGCTGGCTAGATGCATGCCTGACTGGCTGGCTACCTGCTTGGCTTGCTGGCTAGCTAGATGCATGCCAACTTTTTTATTATTTATTTTATTTATTTATTTTACTGTATTTATTTATTTATTTTTTTAAATTTCATTTTATTTTATGTTATTGTAATGTTTGTTTAATGAATAATACTTAATTTTGATTATGACTGCATTCTGTAAACGTAGCCTACGCGGTTATATTACCTTTATAGTGTTGCATGCCTTCATATTAATGCTTTAAGTAACATGTGGGAATGAAAAGATATAATTTGCAAGATAAGTAAGAGTGGAAGTGGAGAATATTAGACGGGTCTGCGCGCCCAATTCTCTACCCTTCGAAAATAAAGTTCGTTCGTTCCCAACTGATCACTCTGAATAAATATCTTGAACATAAAAGCGTGGGCCCATGACAGTCTGCATAATGATCTAACAGTCTAGATAAAGGTGAAGTATATTAACCTGTGAAATAGGTCATTTTATTATCGTAGAGGAAAATCTTTTATGTTCAATATATTTATTCAGAGTGATCAGTTTGGAAGAAGCAATAGTGAGGAAAAAGATAAAGAAAGAAAGTCAATTATAGATAAAACTGACCGTATTTGGAATCAGGGGTCATTTGCCGCAAGAGGCCAGCGCTGTAACCATTCTGCCAGTTGGAAGCTCTAAACGCGATCTGACGACGTAAAACCTAACGTGTATTATTAGTATCAGTTAATTAATACTAACGACACTAATACGTTTGCCGAAGTTGTCCTCAGTCATATTTTTTCTGCTCGGATTAAGCAGATTTGAAGGGTTAAATGACGTTTATTTTTATTATCACAGCGACGTGTCTATGTTGACGGTTGCAGGTATTGTCGTTACTTGCCTGTAATCCAGGAGTTCTTAACCTTTCTTGTTCCAAAGGCCCTTTTGTTTGTCCAGCAAAGACTATGGACATCTTTGATTGTCTGGCAAAGGCTTTAGACCCCTTTGATTGTCCAGCGAAGGCTGTGGACTCATTTGATTGTCCAGCGAAGGATGTAGACCTCTTTGATTGTCGGGCTAACGCTATGGACTCTTTTGATTGTCCGGCGAAAGCTGTATACACCTTTGATTGATACGACTACAAAGTCAAGTCTAGGAAATGGAAGAAATACCAACAACATGGAAGGAAGGATATCTAGTTACGTTGCCTAAGAAGAGAAACTTACAAGAGTGCGCAAATTATAGAGGAATAATGTTACTATCAGGGCCAGGAAAAGTATTAATCAGAATCAGCAAGAAACTGAGAGATGAACAAACAGGTGTGTAGCAAGTTTGATTTGCTGGGGAGGTTATGATGTTATACCTAAAAGGAAAGAAATCTGTGTCTGTGTTAACCGTGTGAGGTCAAGCACATGTAGGCCCCTGACTATAATAGATGATGATGATGTATTTGCAGGGAACCTAACGCTACCTCCCTAGATCTCACACGGTCACTATTTTGGCTCTAGTTTCTGGTGTATGATGTACCTAATGTCTAGGGGAGAATTGAAATGATGGTACATAAACACAAAACACTATAACTCACTATAAGGAATTGAATAAAACAGTGGTTAAGGTTTTTCTTTAAAATTGAATATTTTCTTTTTACAATTTAATCTGCCTGTCCCGCCGTCTTTTTTGGACAGGTCTTTGAAAATGAGGAAAAGATAGTTTACATAAAAGGATTAACTAAAATGTGTGGACACTTTGTCCAATAAGTATAATGTCACTCTATCTCTCCTGTTGGTGTATTCACAGATTACAACTTTATTATCTAATAGTGTTTGTCATTTGTTAGGAGGGGCTATAGTTTTATCACGCCCCATAAACTCCTGGGTATGATTGGAAATACCAAAGTTTATTAAAATTGAAGTGTCAGATATACCCAGATGCTAACACATCACCTGGGATTCTTTGTAGAAGGATAATTCAGTATGTAGTTGCAGAAAATATAGATATATCAGCACACACAAGCTCCTCCAGCTATCTGCTGACAGCATAAACGTTTTACCGGAGACTTGTTGGCGTTACACTCACTCATCAGGTTTCCTGTCACCGGCTGGTAACAGGAAATAAAACCTCTGCAATAAAAAGACACCCTGGCCTTTTTATATCTGATCACACTTTATTATTATTATTTACATATGGTGGTATGGGGTCAGCCTCGCGTGCATACAGGTGCACTCGCCCCTAATTTTATATGACTCACACCTTGCTGTGACCACACCTCAGGTCTCTATGGCAGATACGCCACTGTACTTTTACATAGTTTTCCTCAATGCAATAACGTGGAGTAACCACATTTCGTTTTGTATGATTTGCTCTTCTTTCTTTAAATTATAAACGCTCCAGGCATGTTGAACAGTGTTCATGGAACACGGAGGCTTACTACCACAATTTCAAGAAATATGTAACAAATAACGCTGACTTGCAAAGAATGGCCTCAGTTTTTCTCTGCCCTGCCCAGACTGCGAATTTATTACTTATTTTACAAATTAACACAGCTGATCTCAGCGTATTTGATAGAAAAAGTTTTTGTCAACTGGCGATGAGCATTGAAAGCTTTTTGCTAATATATATTAGTACTGGCCAATGGAAAACTTGCGACTACCAGAATTCAAATGTAGTTTTTGAAAAAAAAAAAATTCCAAACAAACTCTGTGTCTGGTAGTCGATTGGTCAGTCTGCGTTAGTTATGCCAATACAAAAAGATGTTTAGTTTTGGTTAACATTTACCTACCGCTCCCCTTTTCCTCCTATACTCTTTTTACCCAATCGGATTTAAATTTACTCCAATGCCTCTTTCTAAGCTGGCGTCTCCACTAACGTTATGAAAAAAAAAACAAGCAGGAACCACAGTCTGTCCGTCTTAGTGTTACTAGACATATAGTATTATCTCAATAACTTGGCTAATAACACTAGTCAACAACCAAAATGTACCAGAAATGAAAATAGCTGATCTTAACTAATTTTGGTGTGCTGAAAACGAAAATGACATTTAAAAATGTTGATTGGCTCTAGTTTTCAAGATATATGCTACTAGTTTATTTAATTACGGTCAATTTATATATATGACGCAACTGTTGTGGGCGATTGCATAATTTTTTTCTAATGACCAATAAAAATGTAACTAGAAGTTGATGATGCAATCCTACCTATGATTACATCACCTTTGTGTATAAATATCTTATCTCTGATAAAATTTTGCCATTAGTTAGTGCATTTGTCCTTATCAAAAGTATCATAGTTAGAAATGCCTAGGACATGTGTGAACATTGCTAATAATTTCTGTTATATATGTGGTGAGGTGATATTTCTATCACAAAAACCAAATATAACTAAAGTGATTAAGAAGGCGTACAGTTTGTATTTTGGCTGCAGAATAGGAGATCAAGATAAGAGCTGGGCGCCACACATATGCTGCAATACATGTGCAGCACATCTTAAACTGTGGTTGACTGGCAAAAAGGCAAGCTATGCTTTTTGCAGTCCCAATGATTTGGAGAGAGCCCACTGATCATCTCAACAACTGTTACTTTTGCATGGTCCCTCCAATTTGGAAAGGCATATCAAAGAAGAAAAAAATGGACTCTGGAATATCCAAACATCCCCTCTGCAATACGTCCGGTACCACATGGCGATGACCTACCAGTTCCCAAAGTGCCAGAATCATTTTCAGCTGCTTCTACTGATGAAAAAGAGGACATTGGTGGTCCTGAACCCTCAACCTCAAGCGATCCAGATTTTGAGCAAACTACATCCACTAAACCACACTTAATAACCCAAGATGAACTGAATGATCTTGTAAGAGATCTGAATTTACCAAAGAACAAGGCGGAGCTTTTGGGTTCCATATTGCAACAGTGGAATCTCCTGGCAGAAGATGTTACAATTTCTGTGTATAGGAACCGCCAGAAGCCTCTTATTACATTCTTTTTCAAAAAGGGTGACCTTTCTGCATGCCACAACATTTATGGTTTAATGGCAGCCCTCAAAATCAATTACTTACCGGAAGAGTGGAGGCTTTTCATTGATTCATCCAAGACGAGTCTTAAAGCTGTTTTGTTGAATAATGGTAATGTGTTACCTTCAATTCCAGGTGGTCACGCAGTTCATATGAAAGAAACTTATGAAAACATTAAGCAGCTTTTGAAGTGTATAAACTACGATGATCATCATTGGTCACTTTGCGGTGACTTAAAAGTGGTCGCTCTTTTGCTTGGACTACAGGGTGGATACACCAAGTACTGTTGCTTTCTCTGGAATAGCCGTGTACGAAGTGACCATTACATCAGAAGACTTTGGGCAATCAGGCAGTCATTGCAGCCTGGCAGTAAGAACGTTGAGAACCCAGCACTTGTCGACACCCGCAAGATTTTGTTGCCACCCTTGCACATTAAGCTGGGTGTCATGAAAAACTTTGTCAAGGCAATGGAGAAAACAGATGAGGCTTTCAAATACCTCATCAGAAATTTTCCAAGACTGAGTGAAGCTAAAATAAGAGAGGGAGTATTTGGTGGTCCGCAAATTTGAAAACTTCTTCATGATGACGAGTTTCTTTGCGTGTTGCATGGCAAGGAAAAAGCAGCATGGCTAGCATATAAGTCAGTGGTGGACACTTTTCTTGGAAACAACAGATCTGATAATTACAATGAAATTGTAGAAAATCTCCTTCTGAAGTATAAGAATCTTGGCTGCAACACGTCTTTGAAAATTCATTTTCTGGATTCTCATCTGGATTTCTTTACGTCAAACTGTGGATCGGTCAGTGATGAGCATGGTGAACGATTTCACCAGGACATTGCTGCTATGGAGACAAGGTATCAAGGCAATTGGAGCCCTTCAATGCTTGCTGATTACTGTTGGACTGTGACAAGAGACATCTCATCGATTGACTACAAGAA
Organism: Oreohelix idahoensis; assembly: GCA_024509875.1. Lineage (NCBI taxonomy): Eukaryota > Metazoa > Mollusca > Gastropoda > Stylommatophora > Oreohelicidae > Oreohelix > Oreohelix idahoensis. The sequence goes on along the minus strand of JAMPIV010010357.1, from coordinate 123,004 downwards.
GCAAGCAAAGAGAGCTCGAACAGCGACTGAATAATGACGGAATGGGTTCAAATGTGCCTTTTTAAAACATGACTTGGGAACTTTAAATAATGTTTTTATTTTTTTCCATCATTTTATGTTGACATATCAATTAATTGAGTATATAACCACAATTTTTATAATGCTAAAGTAGAAAGACTAGCTGTTCACCCCAGAGAATTAAACAAGCATACATTATTTGTATTACTGTAATTAAATTCATCATTTAAAAAAAAAACCCAGAGCCAAGTAGTGAATTTCATTATGATATTTGAAATCAGCATGTCAAAATCAATAAGAAATGGTATATTTAATTTCTGGTACAAAAAACTTTTGAAAATTTGTTGACTAGTGTAATTGGACTACCATATATTTTAAAACATATTTGGGCTCAGGAGATACTAAGCTATAATAATATATGATTTTTATGGTCAGTTTCATTATGGTTCAGATTTTCAATTTTGTCACTGTCAATCGTCAAATATAAATTGTACACAAGTCGGCCATCTTCCCCCTCTCATCTCTCTCTAGCATTTTTAATCAATCAACTAACTTGTTTGAGTGACGTCAGAAATACATTTACTCGGCGAGAATTTAAACTGTATGTGTGTATATATCATCGGGCCAATCCCACAGCGTGGAAATATGCATGGCACAACGTGTCAAGCAAAGCGGGGTTTTGCGCGGCGGGTGTTAGAATTGGCGTTAAATATTACTGTTGTCTCGTGTTACACTACCAAAAAATGTCCGAATCACTACAATTAAAGGCGTTAAAGTTAAAGTATTACGTTAATTCTGACAGTAACTTGGCGGCACATTTCTGGAAGATCGTTAATTATAAGTCTTGCCGCAGTCTCTATCAGATCGGGCAAAATGTTAAAAATGTTTATTGTACGTCACAAGGAAAGCGAGTAGGTTTATACGGCGGGATCGTTTCTAAGCATTACCATGGCACAAAATTCAGAGCGATGCTGGCGTGTGAGATGATTATAGTCAGACACATACGGGCGGGGTTATTTATTATCATAGGACTAAAATCTTACTGAAATGAGCGAGTATCTCGCAGATTTTACTACAAGGTGGTCAACGAAACATATCTTGAACATACCAGATAGACACTTTGAGAATAACAGATGAACAAAGTCTTGAATGGGATTCACCACTGATCATTGGGTTTTGTGGACTACGAAAAGTAATTTGACAGAGAATAACTTTGGAAATTGATGAGAGATTATAGAGTTCACCTAAAGAACATTAATTTAGTAAATAAAACATATGAAGACATGACAGGCAGAGTTCTTCATCAAGGACAACTTCCAGAACCGTTTGGGATAAGAAACGGAGTGCGATAGGGATGCCTCTTGTCTCCATTTCTTTTCTTACTAGCAATTGTCTTGGTTATATAAACATCGACGACAGAGAAGGAATCCAGTGGAATCGGACTAAATAGTTAGATGATCTAGATTTTGCTGATGACTTGGCTCTCCTGTCCCATAACTGTAATCAGATGCAGGACAACATGAAAACAATCAATGAGAGTTCACAACAAGGGAGCCTGAAAATACACAGGGAAAAGACAAAGGTAATAAGAATAAGTAAAGGAAATGATAAAAGGGTTGAACGTGAAGAAACACCATTACAAGATGTAGAATCGTACACATATCTTGGCAGTAATACAGACAAAGTTGGGGGACAGACAGAGATATCAAAATAAGAATAAAAAAAGCAAGAGGGACTTTCATGGACAGCGAAATATATGGAGATCAAGAGAAATCTGATCCAACACATAAAGAAGAATCTTCAGCTCAATTGTTAAGTCAGTCCTATTGTATGGCTCTGAAACATGGAGAACAACAGAAACAAGAACCAAAAAGCTACAGACTTTCATAAATGGGTGCTTGCGTAGAATAGAAGGACTGAAATGGTATGAAAAGGTTACCAATGTGGAATTGATGACAAGAACAAGACAAGTGCCACTGAAACATCATCATCATCCTCTCAACCCGCAACCCGTCATGGGTCGTAGGGGTGCCATGGTGGAAGCATCAGCAGACAGGGTCCTCCACTGTTCTCTATCCTCAGCAATGCGTACAAGTGTGGAAAAACCGGGTCCTGCCCATTCTTTGATGTTATCAGCCCAGGATTTTCTGAAATCACTGAAACAAGAGATGAGAAAAAGACGCTGGCGATGGATAGGACACACATTGAGGAAACCTGTTGATGTCATTACAAGGCAGTCCTTGTTCTGGAACCCCCAGGATAACCCAAGAAGCACACGGAGAAGAGAGCTGGAGACAGAGGTGAATAAGATGAGGAGAACGTGGAAAGAACGTGTGATGATGGGACAAGACAGGAGGGGAATTGGCATATGTTTAATGAAGGCTTATGTGTTACAGTCTGTTTTATCTAAGATAAGGAATGTATACTTCTTTTCATATTTGTGGTCTAAGGGAGTTTACAAACTGTATTTTCTTGGCTACAAGTTGGTCCTAGTTGTTATCTTCTTTGTCAGTATAGGTTGCCCATATAAGGCCGGGCCTAGTCTGTTTTCGGGGAACGTTTAGATCGTTCCGTATATGGACTTAACTCAGTTGATATCCCCTTGTTATTATACAGCTGTCCATATAAGGACCGTTCTTCAGTGGTTTTCGGGGAATGTTCTGGATCGTTCCGCGTTGTGAGCTGACCAGGGCTCGCGACGATGCAGACATGCGCAATGATTTTGCGCGGGACCGGAAGACGGGTTTTTTTAGTCTGTCTGCCCGGGTTGCTTCAGCTGTGCAGATGTCCAGCGATTTCTTCGTCTGTGCGAGCGGGGAATGGAGCCTTCTTGTGTGTAGAAGATGTTTGAGTTTTCCCCGGTTTATAATTATGGCATATTTCTAAAACTAGGGTGTGACAAAATGTGTTTGTGTTGTATTCCTGGACAGCAGTCAGGTAAAAGAACTTTTGAAGCTATTATCTCTAGCCAAGAACTTAGTAATTTTGAGGAGGCTTGCTCCTTGTGCGGAGAAGCGGTATACATAGGAGTTTGATAAAATTAGACATTTGAATTCCGGCGCTTTACGTCGTGTTGGCCAGAAGATTTATCTGACCTGATGGTAGAGAAAGCACAGCGATTTATATATATACTTGGAGCCCGCTGTTTAGGCGGCATTATTTTGGCAAAGACTGATATGCCTTGTTGGTAGAGAAAGCACAGAGATTTATATATATATATACTTGGAGCCCGCTGTTTAGGCGGCATTATTTTGGCAAAGACTGATATGCCTTGTTGGTAGAGAAAAGGCACAGAGATTAATATATATACTTGGAGCCCGCTGTTTAGGCGGCTTTATTCTGGTAGAGTCCTTATTGTATTGCATATGGTGAACTATGTCGTCTACATGATGTTGGTGTACTTGATCTTCGTCCCAAATGACAGTGTAATTGTCCGATGTCTACGATGCTGCTGTTATTCTGTAATAAACTGTCTGAAACGTCACCAGTCGTTATCAATGCTTCATGACGTCTGAGTGTGGTATGAACGGCATGGTATTATCAAATAACCAACTACACTTCTACAGTAGTAGCCAAACTTATACTTCTACAGTGATTAGCCTGTGTGGCGTATGTAAAAAGACATTTGCACATCAACATTACATCTCTACAAACTGAGTCTGACTCACGACGTGTTACAGTACTGGCCAGTATAATCAAGCTATCTACAGTGGTGGTTTCCAGTCATTGAAACGTCACCTACGACATTCGTATTACTGAAACAGTGATTATATTAATTCAACTCATCAGGACTTCTTCAATGGGATGCCACTTTTATAAACAGTACGAAACTGTTTTATATTTTCAACCAGTCATGATGTCCACATACCTACCTTTTCCGTGGTGCTCGTGAATTATATCATCACCTAACCATAAATATTCTACGGTCATCGATATCAACAGAAATCAACACAGTTGACAGGTCATTCAAGTTGAGCTGCAGTGTTGCCGATCCCATTTTTTACGAGCAAGTTCAGCAAGTCAAGGGTCTAAGTGGCGAAACATACCTGTTCCTTGCATCACAGAGTTCATGTACCCCTTCAGCGGTGGATCTTCTTATCGGTGGACAGTGTTTTCTTCGTATTTCTTCGCTGCTATCCGAGAGGCAAGGGATTTTTCCAGCATAAAAGATAAGTGGCTTTATGTTTGAAGACTGTGCCTCTATATGTATCGTGATTAGGCCTTCCTCAGCACTACCCATTACATCTTGTTTTTATGCTATATGTTTCTCCGTTTATATGTTATATATGTATTTATATTTCAGCGGGTTCGGCTGGGCGGTGACTGTCGTAGGGTATCCCACTTTACCGAGGGCCTACGACAGTGTTCTTTAAGGACTATTTTGAATTCATACTGAATTCAGTCGTTTTTTTGTTTAGTTGTGACGAGATGTGTTAGTGTCGTTTTCGTATATTTTTCTCCGTTTTTTAGTTCTGAGTAATTTGTTCGTATTTGTCAGCCTCCCCTTTTCTATCGTTTATTTCTTTACATCTTTTCGTTTATACACTGTGTTGTTATTGTCTTATCGTTATATTTCGCAGCTGTCATTATAAGTTTTGTAACATTTCCCTTTAGTTCTGCTTTATTGTTCTTTTGATTCCTGCGAACGTTATCGTTTGTCCTTGATGCTTTTTTGTCTTTCCAGTTAATGTTATTCATTGTTGTCATACACTGTCTACATATATATACTTGGTCATACACTATTAATAGTATAATGCACTATAGATAATAATAATAGCTCCTTCAGTCATAACTGACTATGGGAATGCGCCCCTGAGGTGACAGCCCTCAGCTGCTTATTTTCCTGGTGCTCCTTTCGACGTTTTCTCTCCTCCTCTGCTTGTAGTGTGAGCCTCTTTTCGCCCAATCTGAGGTGGCGCCGTAAATAGCATCGCCACTTAGTGCGATCGGCAACTTCATCCTCCCATGTTGCTGGATCCATGTCCAGTGCCCTCATATCTCTCTTGCACACATCTTTGAACCTCAGCTGTTGTCGCCCAACTGTTCTCTTGCCATCTGCTAATTGTCCGTAGAAGATATCTTTTGGGATGCGACCATCTTCCATGCGGCGAACATGGCCAAGCCAGCGAAGTCTGCGCTGTCTAAGAAGCGTATACATACTTTGAAGGCCAGCACGTGACAACACCTCGACATTTGTCACTTTATCTTTCCACGAGATGCCGAGGATGCGGCGTAGACACCGCACTTGGAAGGTATTGAGCCTTCTTTCTTGCTTAGCATAGGTCGTCCAGGTCTCGCTGCCATATAGGAGTGTGCTGGTGACGCAGGCATTATATACCGCAGCTTTGGTCTTCATTGTGAGTTTAGAGTTTCCCCAAACACGCGATGTGAGGCGGGCAAAGGTAGCTGCAGCTTTGCCAATGCGGCTGTCGATTTCTGTATCCAGTGAGAGTTTGTCATTGATGGTAGACCCTAGGTATGTGAAGTGGTGCACCACTTATATATATATATATATATATATATATATATATATATATATATATATATATATATATATATATATATATATATATATATATATATATATATATATATATATATATATAAATGTAAAATGTTAATCGGAATCGACATCATTGCACTCCGGGCAAACCCATAGCTGCTCAGTCCCCCTCAGCAACTGTCGAAGGGTAACATATGCTAATTGTTCCTGTTGCGCACAGGTTATACACGTCCTCTTATACGTCCATCCCTGCTGGTCTTACGTTAAATGCCAAATTCCAGCAGTCTTAGCCTTGATTATTCATCGATTGCAGTGTCATTCTCTAATAGACGAACATGAATCGCCCTCAGTATTTCTTCCTTATCCATGGCCAATGCACCTTCTATGGGTGCTCTTGAAGCTAGTCTGTCAGCTCTTTCATTGCAACGTACCCCTGCATGACCAGGAGAGTAGATCCTTATCAGTTCTTGAAGTTTCGATACTTCTATGGAGGTTTTCCATTCATGTCGAAGCCAACCATTTTGGACCTTTCGAAGCATGGATTGTAAGTCTGATACAATAACTGCCTTTGTTAATAAAGTCTCAGACAGCCATCTTATATATACAAGGTATTTTTATATGCGTTTTTTCGCAGTGCATTTAATGTCTTGTGTTCATCGAAAAGCCAGTCGGGAGAGGCCGAGGTTAGCCGCTGTGTGGTCTATATTGTAGACTGTAAACTGGGTACCTGCCATGTTTTCGGACCTTGGTGATAATTACGTTGTTAAGTCTAGAGCAGTGAAGGGCCTACAGCGTATTGTCACATTGAGAATAATAGTTGAACAAGTCTGGAATGGAATTCACCGCTATACATCGGATTCTTGGACTATGAAAAGGCATTTGACAGTGTAAACAGAGAATCGCTTTGGAAATTGATGAGGCATTATGGCGTTCCCATGAAGATCATTAACTTAATAAAGAAAACCTATGACGACATGACATGCAGAGTTCTTCATGAAGGACAACTTACAGAACCGTTTAGGATTAGAACAGGAGTGAGACAGGGATGGCTCTTGTCTCCATTTCTTTTCTTACTAGCTATAGATTGGGTTATGAAAACATCGACATCACAGTGAAATCTGATTAAACAGCTTGATGATCTGGATTTTGCAAATGACTTGGCTCTTCTGTCCATAACCATAATCAGATGCAAGAGAAAATGAAAATTCTCGATAAGAAGTCACAACAAGTGGGCCTGAAAATACACAGGGAAAAGACAAAGATTATGAGAGTAAATGCCATAAATGATAACAAGGTTGAACTTGAAGAAACACTACTAAAAGATGTAGAATCTTACACATATCTTTGAAGTAATATAGACAAAGTTGGAGGAACAGACAGTGATATCAAAATAAGAATACAGAAAGCAAGAGGAGCTTTCATTGCACTGGGAAACATATGGAGAACAAGAGAAATCAAGTCCTCTACCCAGAAGATGTTTCCAATGCAAGTCAGCACAACATTTAGTAGCGAGCTGTCCGCTCAGTAACTCTGCGGCTAAGGCATCACTTAAAGTTGAGCCCAGGCAGAATGACCGCCACTCAGAAGGAAGGTTAGAGAGTCAACCATCACAGGAAATATCGACCAGCAGCGGACCAAATCCCCAGGAGTTTAATAGAAGCAATGCGAAGGGAGAGCACCAAGAAAACAGAATCAGAGTTTTATTGTTGATCGGGTCGGTTGCGAGTGTGCAAGAAAGTGATCACATATCACATCATCATCATCATCTCGCCCACCATATCACAGTACATATCCGGGTCACTTGGGGGGTCGTGCAAGACCTCTGTCGATGAAGCATTATTTTTTGTAATGCTTAGCTGGCAGAGTGGATAGTGGTGATTCGCTGCTGTGGCTAGGCGGTGGGTGCCGCTCGGAAGGTCCTGGTTCGATTCCCGGTAAGCCTATCACTTCTGTTGTATTTCTGTTGTCTGGTCTTCTACTTCTTTATTTCTTACCGAGTTCCTGATAACATACCTTTGTGTGTTGTTTGTTCATTTATTTACTGTTTACAGGCATCAGGTTTCCCCTCCTTATATGTTTATGCCTTGTATGTACATTGACCATGAAGATGTTTTTCTGAAGTAAATAAATGTTGAAGCAGATATTGCGGACCCTCTACCCGACGTCTTGTGTTCTTCGGCCACTGATGTCCTGTGATGACCATACCCGTATCCATTCGTGTTTGTCAGCATGATGCATGAACGTTTGTAATTCTGCATTCTACTTAAACCCAAACAACAAAGAGGAACACCACATGTAACAGAAGTAATATAGACAAAGTTGGAGGGACAGACAGTGATATCAAAATAAGAATACAAAAAGCAAGAGGAGAGGAGCTTTCAATGCATTGGGAAACATATGAACAACAAGAGAAATCAAGTCCAGCACAAAAATAAGAATCTTTAACTCAAATGTGAAGTCTGTCCTATTGTTTGGCTTTGAGACTTGGGGAACAACAAAAACAACAACCAAAAAACTACAGACTTTTATAAACGGGTGCTTGCGTAGAATAGAAGGACTGAAATGGTATGACAAAGTCACAAATGTGGAATTGATGACAAGAACCAGACAAGTGCCAGTGGAACAAGAGTTGAGAAGAAGACGCTGGCGATGGATAGGACACACATTGAGGAATCCTGTTGATAGCATTACAATGCAGTTCATGTTCTAGGATCTACAGGGAAAGAGAGACAGAGGTAGACCAAAAAACGCACGGAGAAAAGAACTGGAGACAAAAGTGAAACTGATGAGAAAAACAAGGAAAGTACCTCCAGCTGTTAGCACGTGACAGGAGGACTTGGCATGTGTTTGTTGGAGGTCAATGATCTTTAGGGAGTTAAAGGTTATTGATTGATTGTTTGCCATACCTCATTCCCACTCCAACCCCCAGAGTTTGTTTAACAACTTAATTGCAGGTCTTTAAACACAAATCTAAATCACGTTTTACGTAAAGGGCCGCTGACTGTTAATGTCCTTATAATATATGTTTTACGATTGTCAAAATTAATTGCCCAACTTTATGTCGTAAGAAGTCAATATTAGTATGGTTTTCGACGGGTTATTTAAACAACTGTGTTCATAAAGCAGCTTTCATACGTCTATGGTAAGTTGTCTTATGCATTAGAATATTATATTTGTCTTGTTCAGGTTTATTTAACTATATTTATTAATATTGTATTACTTACAGGCCTCGATGTCCCATGCTTTCGAAATAGTTCTGTGTTTTTTTTAAACTTAATTAATTTAATTTTTATTCATGTTATGAGTGTATTTCATACTATCTGCTATTATATCTGGGTTGTTGACATATTAAGTGAAGATTACATCGATGAAACTAACCTGTAACACACTTGCTTGAACATGTAGAAAGAGAAACCCCTGTGACAGAACAAATGTATGGCACAACAAATGTATCAACTTTGTCTAATACCTCAGACTTTCATTTATACTAATATAATACAGTAGAACTCCATTTATCCGAACCCCAATTATCCGAACATCCAATTATCCGAACACTTTTTCCAGAAAAAAAGAAAAATAAATCAGATGCCACAGTCACGTTAGACTAAAATTCTGAATCTTTTGATGCGGCAAACTTCAAATGTGTGCGAACAATTTGTAGAGAATGGGATGGCTAATGGTCGGTCGCTTACGTACAGGAAGTCAGTTAGATCATAAAGTCAGTTAATATCTGGTTTACCAATCCAGTGTACGTGTGCGTTCTAGGTAGAACACTGGCTAAACAGACAGTTGAACTTAAAAGAATTGTGTCTGCTACTACAGCAGAATAATTTTGGTGTACAAGTATTTCTCTGTGCGATATGGCATCTTCCAGTAGGCCTAAAGCATATAAAAGGAACCGCAATGTTTTGTCAATTGAAACGAAAACAGAAATTATCAAGAGACTAGGACAAGGTGAAACTGTGTCTTCACTTGCGAGGATTTTCAATGTTGGGAAAGCTACCGTCTCTGACATCAAAAGTAACAAGGATAAAATTATGAGTTTTGCATCGAAATTTGATAGTGAAAATGGGTCGAAGAAACGTAAAACCATGAGAAATGCGAAAGATGTGAACTTGGAAGAGGCTTTGTATATATGGTTTGTGCAAAGAAGAAGCAAAGGGGAACCTATCTCTGGTTCTCTGTTGTGTGAAAAGGCACTTCAGTTCAACAATCAACTTGACGGTCCTCCTGACTTTAAGGCTAGCCAGGGATGGTTAAGAAACTTTAAATCTCGTCATGGCATACGAGAATTGGAGATTCAAGGGGAATCTTTATCTAGCGATGCAACTGCCGCTAAAAATTTTAAAGAAACATTCTTGGCTTTTTTGGAAGAAGAAGGTTATTCACTCGATGATGTGTATAATGCCGATAAGACTGGCTTATACTGGAAATCATTGCCTCAAAAATCATTTGCATCTCAGCGCGAAGCAGCTGCCCCTGGGTTTAAAAAGTGCAAAGAGAGAGTAACAATTTTGGTAGCCGCGAATGCCAGTGGAAGTCATCGTTTACCGGTGCTAATTTTCTTCTTCTTCGTTCACCCTCAGATGTCAACTTGAATAAGTTCAAAGAAAGCAGTGGTCAGCCTGAGGCTGTTGATATCTTCGTAGATTTTCTCCAAGAATGGTACTGGTGATGGCCATATGCGTCTTCTCTGTTCCCCATATGTTGGGCACCTTTGAAGCAGGTGTTCGGCAGTCATTTTACCAGTGCCACAGTCACACTCATCCGTAGTTCCTATCTTTAATTTGTTGAACAGATGGTATCTCAATCTGTTATGACCAGTGCGAAGTCTAAAGATTACCACTTGTTCACTTCTGCTGAGCTGGTAATACGGATCATTGTTTGTGTGGCCTGGATGCTCTTCTTCCCACTTGAGCCTGTATCTGCGCTTGATAAAACTCTTGGACTCCTCATAGGTTATATTTGTGTCCAGCTGAGGAAGTTTTCCCCTTTCTTTGCCAATCTGTCAGCCTCTTCATTTCCAGGGATGTTGCAGTGAGAAGGGATCCACTGTATCACAACTCTTTTGTATTGCTGACATAGTCTGTGTTACTCTTAGGTCATCCAGTTCAGCATTAATTTGACTTTTCAGTGTTGTGACAAAGATGATGCACACATGTGGCTAGAAGATGATAATGATTCTGGTTTTCAGTTTTTGAATGACGAAGAAATTTTGTCTTTTGTGCAAGAAGAAAACCAAATACATGTAGTGACCGATGATGAAGACTCCTCAGAAGTACATGATGTACTTGTAGATTATGAAGAAAAACCAAAACGTCGACCAAGTCCTGAAGAGGCCTTTATAGCACTAGAAACAGCGATGGCTTGGTACGAGCAAGAAGATGACAGCTGTCCTACACAGCTTCTGCTGTTGAAGAGAATGCGGGACTTAGCAGCCAAAAGGAGACTATCCAGTTTGGTGCAAAAGAGGATTCCTCATTATTTTAAATAGTGGGCTACATCTGTGCAAGTACATATATACGTAAGTTGCGCCTGGTTTTGAATCGTTTGTAATGTTATTTTGAAAACATTTCTCTTTCTTAACAAAAATAATTAATACAAGTAGTACAAGCACTGCACTGCAGTGTAATAAAAGATTTTGGTGATACAGTGATCTAATACAGTGTGGGTATTATTATTACAGTACAAGTAAATATGTTTTATAGTGTATTTTCCTTGTGATGGTTAATTATTTTTAGAAATATGTGTACATGTACTCGATACATTATGTAATCCAATTATCCGAACATTTGATTATCCGAACGATGCTCAGTCCCATGGGGTTCGGATATTCTTGGTTTCTGGCGCGAGACTGTACATAATTGGTGATCGCTGTATTGCACAAAGGGGAGGAAGGTAATCTGATGACGTCAGCCTCTCCACCTTGAAATAACGTATTTTATTAACATCTTGTAGTGTAGAAATTTGTGATAAGATTTTTAGGCCTACTTGGATACGGTAAAAATATATGAAAGGAGAATCAAAACGAGGGAAAAACTGTTTCAAACTTCACTATTGACTTGCATTAGAGTTGATATCCTTTGTAGGAAGAAGGAACAACACACAAGAAGTAGGCTAATAAGATGGACAAAATAAACAGATCCACAGAAAAAAAATATTCTCTACTCAAAAGAGCACTGGCAATTATTATTGGATTATTATATCTACAACTTACTTATCACACTAAGTATTCATTCCTTCATAACTCTCCACTCCCAAAGGAGCATAGGCCTTCAACAAACACATGCCAAGTCCTCCTGTCACGTGCCATCATCTCAAGTTCTTTCCACGTTCTCCTTATCATTTTCACCTCTGTTTCCAGCTCTCTTCTCCATGTGCTTCTTGGTCTACCTCTGCTTCTCTTGCCCTGGGGGTTCCAGAACAAGGACTGCCTTGTAATGCTATCAACAGGTTTCCTCAGTGTGTGTCCTATCCATCTCCATCGTCTTCGTCTCATCTCTTGTTCCACTGGCACTTGTCTAGTTCTTGTCATCAGTTCCACGTTGGTAACCTTGTCATACCATTTTAATCCCTCTATTCTACGCAAGCACCCATTTATGAAAGTCTGTAGCTTTTTGGTAGTTGTCTTTGTTGTTCTCCGTGTCTCAGAGCCATACAATAGGACTGACTTCACATTTTAGTTGAAGATTCTTATTTTCGTGTTGGATCCGATTTCTCTTGATCTCCATATATTTCCCAATGCAATGAAAGCTCCTCTTGCTTTTTGTATTCTTATTTTGATATCACTGTCTGTCCCTCCAACTTTGTCTATATTGCTGCCAAGATATGTGTACGATTCTACATCTTGTATTGGTGTATCTTCAAGTTCAACCCTGTTATCATTACCTGCATTTATTCTCATTATCTTTGTCTTTTCCCTGTGTATTTTCAGACCCAATTGCTGTGACCTCTCATCGAGTGTTTTCAATTTGTCCTGCATCTGATTACGGTTATGGGACAGAAGAGCTAAGTCATCAGCAAAATCCAGATCATCCAACTGCTTAGTCAGAGTCCACTGGATTCCATTTCTGTTGTGTGTTGTCGATGTTCTCGTAACCCAGTCTATTGCTAGTAAGAAAATTAATGGAGACAAGAGGCATCCCTGTCGCACTCCTGTTCTTATCCCAAACAGTTCTGTAAGCTGTCCTTCATGAAGAACTCTGCATGTCATGTCTTCATATGTTTTCTTTATTAAATTAATGATCTTCAGGGGAACTCCATAATGCCTCATCAATAAAACGGTATTGAATCAGTTCTACATATAACGGTTCACATGAAACAAGGGACGTTTCGGGTTTTACCCTTCGTCAAAGACAAACAGGTGACAAAGACAAGAATTACATATAGGTACTACGAAAAACATACGATGATGAGAAATATACACCAAATGGGCGATAAAAGCAGATGGAAAAAGTAAAGAACAACAGTGATGAGAGAAAAAAGAACAATAATAATACTAGAAAATCGAAACAAGGGAGTAAATAATCAACGAAACGAAAAAAAGAGAATTAACAAAACTTTGGAACAAGTGAAAGTTCACTGAGCTCGATCCGAAGATGCTCTGAAAGAAAGCCGTAGTATTCCGTCACAGAAATCGCAAGGAAGTGACGTATGATAGCGACAAAACAAAAGATATAAAAGGATACGAAACAAACTGAAACAAAAACATAAGAAGATAGATCTAAAAAACAACGAATAAAGAATAAAAAAGAGAAAAGCTACCAGAATTTATGCAAAATGAAGTTGGCTATTCAAGCCATCAGGAACTAAAACGCCCATTTGAAAAATAAGACTATTCTCCAACGAAAAGCGAGTCTTGTCACCACCGACACATGAAAGGAGGGCAGTAACATGAGTATCGGAATTACCTGAATGGTCAGGCCTATTGAAATGAAGGGCCACCGGTAAATGTTTGCCATGATAGATGTCATTCAAGTGCTCACGAAACCTGTCTGCCAAACGCCTGCCAGTTTCACCAATATAGGTAATGCCACCCCTCTTGCAGATGATAGCATAAATCAGGTTTCTGGATTCGCACGTTAAAGACTCTCTAATGATAAATTTTCCTTTCGGAAAAGTGACTGTCTGAGTTTGGAGTACAAACGGACAGCTCTTTCATATACGGCGTTGGCACGGTTTGGTACCAAGTATGAAGGGCTAGTATGTCGCAAGCGACTGTATACAAGAATATCCCTAAAATTCCTATCCCTACTATATGCTTTCAGAGGTGTAGTGAATTTCTAAATACAATATCTAAATTAATATATGACAATATAGGGCATAAAGGCAAAGATAAGAAAGTACAAAATAATTTTCTGCTAGAACGGTTGTTGTCGCTTACGCTTTCAGATTATTATTTGCTAACGAATAGCCGAACAAAACGGTACCCTATTTTGCAAATTCGTACTTGACATAAACACCCACGTTTTCCTAGTTCTAAGAAACATTTCCCAAAAATGCATTGTGGAACGAGGAGGGGCAAGGATAGATGAAAATGCTAATTCGTTTCGCATTGATTTCAAACTAAAAGCTAACACTAGTACAGTGGCAAGCCTTGCCTTAGGGGTTTCCCCAAATACAATGAAAAAAGTTAGAATTTTGAACCAAACCACACAGCCCCTTAAAAATGGTATATTCGTGTACCTGAAGACTTGCTGACCGAGAATATGTTATTAGTTATATAAATAGTCCCTTAACTAATTAAATATTGATAAAACAATACATAGAGATCAGAGATACTGTCAGGTCAAGTCATATCTGCTTAGATTGGATCGCATATTTTTGGGAAAAAAGTAGGTGAGAGATAGGCTAGGATGATACAGTGAATCTGATTGGGTGGCATTTGAAGTGAGACTAAATATTATTGGCTGACCTTTGAAAAAACATAAATAACCTAGAAACGTAGGAAAAGTTTGAATGATATTTTTGAAAAGACTGTTTACACTGTAAAATTAATAGCGATTGGCTAACTGAATCGATATTGTCAGAATAAGCGTTGGGGAGGACGCCATTTCTAAGAAAATTTTCCACAGTGATAGATGAGAGCAGGCTGTGCTTTAAACTACAAGTTATAAGCAGCCTGGGCAATAAAACAGATCGAAACTGTGCCAGTCATCGTCTCTGTGTGTATTTCATTGAACATTGTGGTAAGCTTGACATTTATTAACCTGTATTTTATATAAAAATTGAATGTGAAATAATAAAATATGTCTGGACATGAGTGGGTCTATAGCGAACATGAGGCAAAGCCTAAAGATTGATCCACCATGTGATAGACTGTCAGAGAGGTGTAAAACTACAAGAATAGGTATGATTGTCATAAAGGAGCATAACACCTATCCTATTATATGGATGAGATTACAGCTGGAATTGCAGTGGCGTTGTAACTATTAGGGAAAGGAATACTGGTGTACATTGTCACATCAAAAGAAAATGGTGGCATCGGTTTGTATAAGGATATGATCCTTTTGTTTGTTTGTAATGTACATGTCCTTAACTGTGGACTATTAGTGTATGCTAGATATTACGAAGGATGCATACCTTCACATTTCAGAGGTCCTGGGTACTGACGTTAATGTGGTACCAAACGCTTGAAAATTGATTGATTCAAGACTCTGTCTGTTGACTGAGAGCCCATGCTAGTGGCCATTGCCTATCAAACAGGGAACAGATTGTCAAGCGAGCAGTGGAAAGTTTCAACCTAAATTCTACGGCCAAGATAAGTTCTCGTTCGGCACCTGAGAGCTCAACTACAGAACTTTAAAAGAACGATCTTATGACAGTAAATAACACTATGACAAATATTTAATAGTTCCACAAGTGACAAAATAGAAACAAACATTTCCAAAAGGACATGATTTAAAACAACAAACTAGTAGTACTACCAGTATTACCTTAAAGTAGGAGAACACTAAAGACTTATATTGGAAAAATATTATATATATGGACAAAGGATCTATTGTGCTATTTGACTGATGTGATTGATTATTATGATTTCACTTTTAAATTGTCAGTCCTGATTACAAATAAATTTAATCAGGATAATAAAACTGTAAAAATCTTATTTACACAAAATTCAACCACAGTCTTAAATAAGATACCCTTTTAGAGTGTCGTTTGTATGTTATTGTGGTAGTACTGTGTGCTGTTGTGAATAATAAAGTATCTGTTTGTATGTTTGTTGATTATTGTACATTACACTCTACATCCATAACCCTAGACACAATACGAAGTCAATTAACATACTAATATAAATACATTTTGAATGAGATAAAAAGGTGGTAGTGGAAAGGTACCCTGAAAAGTTCACAATATTATTGGGTATATTCAGGGACCTTCATAGCTAATCTCATTTAATACAAATATAATAATACCTACAACAATTAATAACATCAAATCCACCACATATATTGGGGGCTCATCCGGGATTGAACTTTTCATAAAAGTTAGTTGCTTATCCTTTACAGGACGTGGCAATCAACCCCAGCTTTTATTGGCTGTTTGTGATTTTTCTAGGCAATTTTTTCATTCAGTAGTTTGCCATTGCTTTCTGAACGGTACGGCGCTTATACCATTGTTAAAAATCCACACAAAGCGATCTGCTACCATACCGCCTGCAGCAGGTTTTGAACCTGGTATATCTGGATTATGAAACTGCGTTCATATCCATTAGGCCACAGACGTTTGTTCTTGGTTATCATTAGAAATTATTAGCCATAATTAGAGATTTGTATAGTGAGAAATTTTAAAAAGGTTATATAGTACAAATGGCTGATCTGGCAAAGTTTCGATCTGCTGCTGTGCTGACTGCTAAGGAAATGAACATGGAGGGTCAGGCTTTGATCCAATATGTAACTTCAGAATGTGACAAGTATATTGAAAGGGAAGATAGGAAGTTAGCAGAAGAAAGAAAATTACAGTTACAAATTGAGGCTGACAAAGAAATTAAGAGGTTGCAGATTGAGGCTGACAAGGAGGCTAGGGGATTGGAAGCAGATAGGGAGGCAGAGATAAAAAGGCTCCAATTAGAAAAAAAAGGCTGAAAGAGAAGCAGAAGAAAAGAGATTGGCAGCTGAAAGAGAAGAAAAGAGACTAGCTGTGGAAAGAGAGGAAAAGAGACAGGCTGCTGAAAGAGAGGAAAAGAGACTAGCTGTGGAAAGAGAGGAAAAGAGACAGGCTGCTGAAAGGGAAGCAATGGAAAGAAGACAGGCTGCTGAAAGGGAAGCAGAAAAAGAGGAGAAAAGATTACAGAGGGAGCATGAGATACGACTAACAGACTTAAGAAAGTTTCTCATGGAACAAGGTGCAGAGAGGCTGGGTGAGTTACTCAATGTCGCTGAGAGGTATCAGGCAGCCCAGGCAGAAGTAGTTGGTAATAAAAAGAAACAGGTAGAACATTTTAAGGCACCTCAAAACTTTAATAAGTTTGACCATAGAGACCAGAACAAAAGTAAGCAAAATTTTGATAGGCCACGCAATGACTATAAAAATAAAACCTCACAATTCAATGAAAGGAAATATGACGATAGAAAACCTTTTTATAAAGGTAGATCATATTGTAGTTGGTGTTTGTATGTTTGTTGATTATTGTACATTACACTCTACATCCATAACCCTAGACACAATACGAAGTCAATTAACATACTAATATAAATACATTTTGAATGAGATAAAAAGGTGGTAGTGGAAAGGTACCCTGAAAAGTTCACAATATTATTGGGTATATTCAGGGACCTTCATAGCTAATCTCATTTAATACAAATATAATAATACCTACAACAATTAATAACATCAAATCCACCACAAGAGGTGTATCACGAAACAACTCTTTGGTATCAGGATCAGAGTGGAGAATAGGCAGATGTTGAAACAGAATTATCTTCACCGCCAGACAGTGAGGATGGAAAGTGAGAACCAGTTTGAGTCTGTCAGATTGGACAGAAGGTTTAGTAGTGAGTGCCGTCTGACGAGTGACGCGTGTGACACGATTAAGAGCATCAGATAAAACATGTTCTGGATAAAGACATCGGCGAAAGAACTCGAGCATCTCTTGAGCTCGCTGATGAAAATCATCGTCATCGTGAAATAACTGACGCAAGCGAAGAAGTTGAGAAAAGGGAATGGAATTTTTCCAACTAAGAGGATGCGATGAAGTATAAAGAAGGAAACCATGAGCGTCAGTAGCCTTATAATAGACAGACGTTTTAAGACAAGTAGGGCTAATAGTCACAGTGATGTCAAGGAAGTTTACTGAGGTCGTAGAGATTTCAGAAGTGAATTTGATGACAGGATTGAAATTACCAACATAGTCAATAAATCGACGGAGGTCTACCTCAGACATGTCTGTAATGCCAATACCATCATCAATATAGCGGTGGTAAAACTCGGATATTCGTCCATCATAACTTTGAAAGACCAAATATTCAAAGTGGCCCATAAACAGGCAAGCGTAACTAGGGCCCATCTTAGTCTATTTATTTATCATACTAAGGCAGGGGTCGGGAACCCGCTGCTCACGAGCCTCATGCGGCTCTTTTCTCAGCTACTTTACTCTTAGTGTCCGTGCACTAAAACCACCTTTTGAGACACTTTTCATGGACTAAACTATTGGGATGGTGAGGAGGGGGGCTTTAAAGATTTTGTCTTATTTATATTCTTTTAAAGACAAGAGAAATGTATTATATATTGTGACCGGTAGCTTGGGACTTTAAAAATGGAAGAGATTACGGAATAATGGTTTAAGAAAGTTAAATATAGTTGTTAGTGGACTATATGTCTTTGTAAAATGAGCAGAAGAGTGTTTTCAGGGAAGGGAGGTAACTCCTTTGGTACCCCTTTGGGAAATGTAGCTTGGTATTTTGGTTTCGTATTTCATGTGAGTTCTAAATTATGGTGGGACTGATTTGCATATAATGTTTTAGTAATAAGATTAAAAAAGATTGTATGGGTTTTGAGTGTACTCAGCAAAGGGAGATACGTTATCATCTTGGAGGACGGCATTACCACCTATGGCCTCCAGAGCAGGCTCAACAATTGGTCTCAAGATCTCGTTCTGGTATCTTCGGCCGGTCAAGTTGCCTTGGGTGATGTAGAGTGGGGTCCTGCCGTGTCTGTAGAAGCCTCCTCAGACAATGACAGAACCCCTACCATAACGATCCACCTCTCGAATTGTGTCATCAGTAAATCGCTCTCCTGGTCGTCTCCAAACTCGAATCCTGCCATCATTGAATGACACAGTGAAGCGAGATTCATCAGTGAAGAGAACTTGACTCAATTGTTGCCTTGTCCATCGGATGGGCTCGCGACACCAAGCAACACGGGTTCTGCGATGAGCAGGAGTAAGAGGGATTCTGACTGCAGGACGTCGAGCAGCCAGTCCAAATTCATGTAAACGTCTGCGAATGGTGCTTTGACTGACATTAACGTTTACAGTTTATCTCAGCTGACATCTTAGAGTGGAACAAGTCACTGTTCGATGGCGCAGGGCTGACTACAAGAGGTCCGGTCATCATGTCTATTGGTGCATCTAGGGCGACCTGGCCTGTGGCGATCCTCCACACTTCCTGTGGCCTGAAATCGCTCCAAATTTCTTTGGATAGTAGAGTGGGACACTGCAAGCCGTCTAGCAACCTGACGGACAGATAAACCACTTTCAACCCACGCTATAGCCCTCATTCTTTGTAAGGTGTCAAGACTTCTTCTCGGTGGCATGGTTTTTGCAAGTGATGAAACTACCCTAAGTCTGCTGATTGTAAAACAAATTAAGAGTGAACTCTGTTCACGAAAAGTCGCCTTTGCACGTGGAATGTCAATCAGCACGATTACTTCACCTGTTTGGTTGTACGGAAGTTTGAAAACATAGATTAAAAATGTAAATTTATGGTCAGCAAACCAAATTGCACGTGATCACCATGGTTGTCGGTGAGTTGTTTTTATGCTTAACGTGCATAGAGGACTGTCTGAGGAAGATATTGCACCAATTTTTACTAAAAAACTTCCTTCATTTAATCATTCTATTCGCTTATATAAAAGTGTATTGAAAATAATAGGGTGGCCCTTGACTTTTGACGAGTAGTATATAACTTAAAATACGACCCTTGAAAGGTTTTGTTCAGCGAGCAAAAATAAACACGCACGAGAAAGTGTTGCGAGGGTGAACACATTTTTAGCAGAGAACGGAAAAATGTGAAATCAAAAAGAAAATTAAGACAGTCTGATTTTAAAACGCGCTTAGCGTAGGATAGCAAGTTTGCTATGTATTAAAGTTGTGTAGTGGCGAGCGATGTTTGATGGTTCATATATTTCTAGCTACTGAAGGTGGTTAGTTGCTGTGGTCACAGTATTGCATCAAAATGTTTTGCCAACCAACAAGACGCTCAAACGCCACCTTTAATAGATGATAGATAAAGATAAGAAAGACAGTGTCGCCAGTTCAAGATTGTGTTAACATGTTTGTCAAGACTACAATACGAACAGGTATGTTGTGTTAGATGCAGAGACAATAGACAGTAGCTAGGGGCAGCGTAGAACAAGTGACTATTGATACAAATAAACAGCCCTGGTGGTTAGACCAGTCTTGTATCAAAGAGACATCGATTAGTTTCACCAGTCCTACGGGCCTTATCAAGGGTTAGGAAAACCAGAAGAACAGAACAGTAAATGAGCTCGAAATCTTAGAGACAGCGTTAGATCATAAGAGAAGAAAAAAGGATGGGGCGAGAGATATATTTCAAAAGTTGCCTATGAACATTTTATGTATTATGAGATGGCCGGCCTCGGTGGAAGGTTGGTGTAGAGCCCTTTTCGTAGGCCTTTACAGTCGTTTACAGATGAGGGTAGTCGCATATTTTATTAATATGTGGTCCTACCTCTGTAATAAACTTTACGCACCGACTTACAGGATAGTAAGTATTATTGGTGAGTTTGATTTTCGTAGCGCACGATTGTGCACTTATGCGAGTATTGGGTTACCCCGCCCGCATGTGTTGCCAAAGAGCAGTCTACGTCATAGCTGGGGTTGAGAAGTTTAGTGCCCAAGAATCAGTCCATTGATTCGTGGCGTTCGAACCCGTGTTGCGGGTATATTTTATTCTTGTGTATGACCGTCCGTCTGTTAAGAAGATGAGGACTCGGGTCAACAGTATTCTGGTGATTTTTTCTTGGGAAGAGAAGCAAGTATGATTTAGATAATAATGTATTTCGTTCTCATGTAGACGTCTAGTTGTACCAATGACGTATTGGTTCAAAATGGAGTCCTACTTGAACTTATTGTATGAATTTTAAAGCCGACGGATTCCGACGTTAGGATTATCCAGGATTGGCTTGGTATATTTTTATGATATGAATCAGTATTCGGCCGTTACGAATACGTACCCCGCAAAGCAGAGGTGACTCAAGTATTTGCTATATCTAAGCTATGATGCCACGAAGGTCGTTGGCAGGAAATTGTATTATTGTTATTTCACATTGATTGAAGTAAGAGGCCAGTACTAAAAGGAGATACGTAGTATCGGAACATTATATGATATAGAAGACCTGACAAGGTTCTCCGTCATTGCCAAGGTCATAGGACAGTGGAAGATTGACCTATCGTATAAAACTGCCTCATTTGTTTACTTGGATGCCATGTTATGAACACTGTATAACTAATCGGACGTTACCTAAGAGATTATCTTACGGAACGAATTAACTGTAATTTTTAAATATGAAACTTACGTTGTGTGCTGTCTGGTGGAACGTCAACCGTCCGTCGTCAAAATTAAATGTTCGTCTAGTCAACCGTATGATGTCAAATAAATTGAATGAACTATATACCGTCTTGGCATTAGTTGATGTGCCCCTGGTTGGAGGTTCAAGTTGACTTATTGCTACATTGTTCAGAAATTGAATCCATTCGCGTTATGTCAAAAGTAGACAGATTCAACAAACCCACTTTCAAATAAAAAGCATCTAACAGAAATGGTGGAACCAGCGTGATTTGGAAATATCAAGATTTTCAAGAAGGGACAGTTCTCAAAGTCAAATAAATCGATTGAATAGAAATACCTCGATCTTCAAAAGGAAACGTCCACATACACGTGGAATCAAGACGACAGTTATCTGAAGGTCAAGGACGACGTTGGACATCATCTCTAAGCTGCAACATTGGACACTGTCATAGTGTTACATACATTGTTCTTACAAGGCTCATGCATACAGTCCCGGATGCGAGGGATATCCTTTTTTTTTAGCCGGTTGAGATAAGTAAAAACGTCGTGTTGTTATTACACCGTTTTACGTTTAGCTGTGCCTTGGCTTAGTAATATGTCCACTACTACTTTATTCATGTTGCATGTTCTATGTTTGATGTTTATCGTGTGAGGTTGTGAATGGCGACTTAGGACGGAAAAATACCAGTTTCACCACAGGTCCGTCTTGAGTGTTCTGTAGGATATTGTTTTGCAGACTTCCCTTAGTGGAATGTTCCTATGCGTGAGCATAGAAGGATTTTTGGTCCACTGCGTCTGGTAGTCTGTGACACCTGACTGTTTTAGTTGTAACGTCAAGTTTTAATTGTTGTTCTCGTAGTTATTTTATTCGTACCTTAGTTTTATGATGTATTTTGTTAGTATTATGCGTCTTTCTAACCTGACTTTCGTTCAGTTTTTTACAAAACATATGTTTTTACACTGTCTTGTCAATTGTATTGTTTAGTATTTGATCGCAGTTATCATCGTAATTCTTTACGACATTCCATTTTAGTTTCACATTTTATTTTTATTGGATTTCTGCGACTGTTTTCATTTGTCTTTGATTATCGTGTCTTGTCAGCATTGTACTATTGTCTGTCACGTTATTGCTTTCATAACATTTCATTGCATAAATTACTTTATTAATTATTAATATAATTGCCTATTATATGACTTGAATTTACCGTTCTAGGACAGGAACGAAGACCACTTGGTGTAGTAACATTTTATGTAGAAGTATTTCAGAATAATTTTGAATAATGTCTGCCTTAGACTATTTTATTAAGCAAGCTAAGGCGCTTAATATACCTCCGGAAGAGATTAGATCATTTGCTATGACAGAATACAAAGAGTCTCAAAGGTGGGAATCTCAAAGATTAGAAGCTGAGAAATTAAGATTAGAAAATTTGAAATCTGATGCTGAGGAAGATGAAAAGAAGAGGAAATTTATAGCTGAGGAAGAGGAGAAAAAATGAGATTAGCCGCTGAATTAGAAGAGAAACGATTTCAGCGTGAGGCAGAACAGAAAATGGAAGAAAAACAAAAGGAAATGGAAGGAAGAAGATTAATAGCTGAACAAAATGCAAAAAGACTTCAGCTTGAGACAGAAGAGAATGATAAGAAACGGCAGCATGATTTGAAACTTGCCGAATTGGAATTTGATAGAATAAGATTGTCAAGTGAATGTAATACACAAAAGACTCAGGAAGGCCATTCTTCATCTAGACATGAGAATTTTAGAGAGATTCATCTAAAATTGCCAAAGTTTACTCCACCATCCGACGATGTGATATTTTTTTTGGACAGATTTGAGGCTACATGTCGGTCGTACAACTTGGATAAATCATTATATTGCACCCACTTATCCAGATTACTAACAGGAGAGGCAATGGCTGTTTATCACACTACTAGCTCTATAGATAAAAATGATTACGATGCTCTTAGGGCCGCTCTTCTAAACAAATTTCAAATGACAGAAGATCAATACAGAACAAAGTTCAAGTCTATGCTCCCACAATCTAGCAAGAATTTTGATGATTTTCTTTCTCAAATACGTCTTACCTTGGAAAGATGGATTGAACTATCCAAGGTAGAGAAATCGTATGATGGTATTTTCGACTTATTATTACGAGATAAAGTTTTATCGGCAGTAAGTCCTGCATTTCTTGCGTTTCTACATGAACGTAAGCCTGGTAATATAAAAGAAATGTCAGAACATTGTAAAAATTTCTGCACCGCTCATCCTAACATGGATGTCAGCAATGCGCAGCTTAAGGACGATTTACCCGTTGCTTTCGCTATGCAACAAAACAATTTCCCTAGAAATCGTTCGATGAGTAGCGATAGAAATTTTCAAAGGGGAAGTAATAATAATTTCAACTTTGGTCATTTTCAAATGGGGAAACAATACCAACAGTCTGCTCCATTTAATGTATCATGGGGGCAATCTCACAGATCTCGAGATTTTATTAACAACAATCCTAAATATAATCAAGGTAATAATAATAAACAACATTGGAGATCTCAATCCTATCATCCTGAAAATAGTAATAGATTTATGAATAAGTCATTTCGCCAACATCACAACAGTGATAACTTTCATTGGCGGACTCATCCAAATTTTAATGATGGCAGAAACAATAATTATAGCAATTTTAATGACAACAGTCAAATTCGATCGCGACGTAGAGATAGATCGTCGAGCACGCCACAACAATATTCAAATGTTGCTTCAATTGAATCACAAACTAACAAAGATAATGATAATAATGTTAATCAACATAACGCTATGTCTGTATCGATCTAGAGCAGGTAAAGACATGTCAAGAATGCTCAACGCTATTCCAGCCCAATGCGATCACGACGCTGCGATGCGGACACATTTTACCAAGTCTACCAGCAGTTTGTACAGCTACTTCTGCATCAGTTCACCACGGAAAGGGTTGTTTTAAATTTAACAAAGGATATGTCAACTCGATTCCTTGCTCTATTTTGTTTGCTTCAGGCTGCAGTACTGTCGGAGTGCGGAACTCTCTGATCGACCCCTCCCTGGCCACTGGCAACGTGGTCAAGTGCGTCACATTCGGGGGAACTGTGGAAACCTTCCCTACAGCCATCATTAACTTACATACACCTTTCTTTTCAGGGAAGATCCATGCCTGTCTTCTGCAGAATCCAGTTAGCGATGTGATCCTTGGTTGTATACACGGTAAAAAAGAGTGTACACCAGAGCAGATTAATGAATGGGAAAAGCGACATATTCATGCTCCAAATTCAGTAGTTACAAGAGCGCAAGCTACTGAATTGTCGCGTGAATCAGCTTCTGAACCTACAGTTCATAATAGTAATGATGATGATTCTCCTATTTCAAGGGAGCTGTTTGCTAATCTACAAAAGAAAGATAATTCTTTGCAGAGATTTTTTCAATTGGCGACTAAGAGAAATAATAACAACACAATTGCAAAGTCTTGACACCAATTTGCTCTTAAAAAAGGTATTTTAGTTAGATTAATAAGAGAAACAGATTCATTGGTGCGTTCACAAATTCTGGTCCCGTCTTCTATGAGACCTAGAATATTACGAGATGCTCATGATTCTCAATGTGCAGGTCACATGGGGTTTTCGCGAACCAAATCTAGAGTGCTATCGGCATTCTATTGGCCTGGCGTTCATAGGGATGTTAATCTCTATTGTCGTTCCTGCGTGACATGTCAGGAAGTTAAAGTAAGGGGTCCATATCATGATGCTCCTATCCAAGCTGCGGACATACCTATTAGACCATTTGATAAAATGGCGATCGACATCATTGGTCCTATATTGCCATCTGCAAGAGGACATACACATATTCTTACCTGTATCGATATGTGTACGCGTTGGCCTGAGGCCATACCTCTTAAGAACACCTCATCTGCCAGTGTTGCAGAAGCTTTAATGCTGATCTTTTCACGCATTGGTTTTCCGCGTAAGATCCTATCGGATCATGGTGTCCAGTTTATTTCCGAATCCATGTCACAGGTTATGAAGACATTGGGTATAGATAGATCTCTCAGTTCAATTTACCATGCCATGTCCAATGGGTTAATTGAGAGACAGAATAGGACACTTAAGCAGTTGTTGGGTAAGATGACTCAAGATCACCCTCAGGAGTGGGACCGGGTCCTACCCGCTGCTCTCTTCGCGTATCGCGAGGAGCAAAACCAAGCCACAGGGTTTTCTCCCTTCCAGTTAGTTTTTGGCATACAACCACGCGGACCTATGTCTTTAATCCATGATTTATTGGTTGAAGATAATATACCTGAGGAAACTCAATCCTCATATGAATATGTCATCTCTTTAAGAAAGAGAATAATAGATGCCTGTAGGTTAGCTACTGCATCATCCGAAGAGTCTAAAGAAAAAGCTCGTCTATTTGCAAATCGGTATAGACGTCTTCGCCAGCTTATTCCTGGTGACGAGGCTTTTGTTTTACTGCCTTCGCATAACATTCGTCTACTGATCACATGGAGTTGTACCTCTTCATTCCACGGAAAACTGGAATGATGTCACTATTTCTTCTCTTTCGACTGATCAACGACAGCAAGTTTCATCACTACTCCAAACGTATTATAAGGTTCTCACTGACATTCCAGGTCATACGTCAACTATTCAACATGATATCCTTCTCACTGATGAAACACCTATCCGTATTCGTCCATATCCCATACCTTTACACTTTAGAGATAAGGTCGAAAAGGAATTAGATGAGATGCTTCGATTAAACATAATTGAGCCATCGTTGTCACCATATGCTTCATCTATGGTGATAATTAGAAAGAAAGATAATAACATTCGTCTATGTGTAGACTACAGAAAATTAAATAAAGTCACACAATTTGACGAAGAACCTTTGCCACTTTTAGAAGATTTATTAGTAAAATTATCTCATTCTACTTTCTTCTCTAAGTTTGATCTGTCAAAGGGCTATTGGCAAGTACCATTGACAGAAAGGGCAAAGCCACTCACTGCTTTCTCGACTCCCCGAGGCCTATTCCAATGGAATTTTATGCCTTTCGGGTTAGTCAACGCTCCTGCCACGTTCGTACGCATGATGCGTCGAATTTTATCTCATCATCCCAACGTCATTGCGTACATAGATGACATTTGTCTTTTCAGTGACTCATGGGAAGAACATATAGAAGGATTAAACTCATTACTGTCCACGTTACAAAATCATAACTTAACTGCTAAGCCATCAAAAGCATTTGTGGGTTTCCACGATATTTCTTTTTTGGGTCACCGTATTGGTCGCGGTATGTTATATACAGAGGACAGTAATGTCTCTAAAATCCTTAATATCTCCACACCTAAAACAAAGAAACAAGTGCGATCTCTATTAGGACTAGTACAATACTATGGGAAATTCATACCACATCTTTCGTCCATTACTGCTCCTTTCTCTTCATTACTTGGGAAAGGTGCAGCTAACGTGATTCGGTGGTCAAACGAACATCAAATCGCGTTGGATACCATAAAGAAATTTTTTTCGGATGCTCCTGTTTTAAGGTTGCCTAATGCGAATTTACCATGTGTCTTACGCAGCGATGCTTCTAATTTCGGCGTGGGAAGCGTCTTACTACAAGAATATAATGGCACCTTGCATCCAGTTCTCTATGTATCACGGAAGTTAACTCCGACTGAACAAAATTACTCAGTTTTAGATAAGGAACTTCTCGGACTTGTTTGGTCAATAACTAAACTCCAGAGATATCTGCTTGGATCACACTTTATTGTGGAATCAGATAAAAAAGCGCTTACTGCTCTCAACACAAAGGACGTGAAATCTGCCAAATCTACTAGGTATGCGATCGCTCTTCAACCATATAGTTTCACGATTCGATCCATACCTGGTACTCAGAATGTTCTCGCAGACATTTTGTCGAGATGTCCTAACGAATCACATTAACAGCTACGCACTGCAGATAACTGAACTTCAAAACTGACAGTTCGTCAATTGTAACTTTCTACGTGTGATATCTCTATGACAAGAGTCATTAACATTCAGTCAAGTGAAATCTACAATGCTTATGTATCAAAATAACATGGAACGTTAAGATATATGACTATCGTTGTGAAAATAACATTTACTCACTCAGGATATTGAAGAGAGAATAACGTTGAATAAAACCAGACAATATTTTCTCACTGAAATAACATTGCGAACACTTGGTTGGTTTTTCATGGAACGGAACCTAGTATTATTGTACGGTTTCCTAAAAGGACAATGGAACTTTCTTAATCTACGAAATTTAATGACATTGTTAATTTGTTTTTCAAATAAATAATTCGGTAGATTAGTAACCGTTGATACTTTGTTAATGAGTATAAGAATTAATTTGGATCACTATGAAATATTTAATTGTGAAAATTTAATATTTATCACTCGGTAAGGACAGTGATTTAACATTTGCACTTTTATTAGTACCACAAATAAACTTTTAGACACAGTTAAGGGTGTTGATCTCTACACGTGTTTAAATTGTATTCTTTCATTTTTTTTTCACTTGTCATTTTTAAGACATATCCATCACTTTTCGGTTTATTCATTGGTTTTTACATTTTTTTTTTCATTTTGCGTTTCTATTCGGTTTAATTCATTATTTCTATATGCGATTTTATTTCATTTACCACATTGTACCAAAGGTGGTCAATTGTGGATGTATGCTTTTGTGCATACCTTTTGTTTATTTGAGTTAATTTAAATTTCATATTTATGTTTTGATGATTCTATGTCATGCTATATTAATATTATATGATTATGTACACTTGAATCACCTCTAGTGTCGAGTAGTAAAGAAAAAAATTAATATGATTAATTTTTTTGGGGGGATTGGTAAGGAATCTGTAGAGCCCTTTTCGTAGGCCTTTACAGTCGTTTACAGATGAGGGTAGTCGCATATTTTATTAATATGTGGTCCTACCTCTGTAATAAACTTTACGCACCGACTTACAGGATAGTAAGTATTATTGGTGAGTTTGGTTTTCGTAGCGCACGATTGTGCACTTATGCGAGTATTGGGTTACCCCGCCCGCATGTGGTGCCAAAGAGCAGTCTACGTCATAGCTGGGGTTGAGAAGTTTAGTGCCCAAGAATCAGTCCATTGATTCGTGGCGTTCGAACCCGTGTTGCGGGTATATTTTATTCTTGTGTATGACCGTCCGTCTGTTAAGAAGATGAGGGACTCGGGCGCAACAGTATTTGGTGATTTTTTCTTGTGATTTAGATAATCGTATAAAACTGCCTCATTTGTTTACTTGGATGCCATGTTATGAACACTGTATAACTAATCTGACGTTACCTAAGAGATTATCTTACGGAACGAATTAACTGTAATTTTTAAATATGAAACTTACGTTGTGTGCTGTCTGGTGGAACGTCAACCGTCCGTCGTCAAAATTAAATGTTCGTCTAGTCAACCGTATGATGTCAAATAAATTGAATGAACTATATACCGTCTTGGCATTAGTTGATGTGCCCCTGGTTGGAGGTTCAAGTTGGCTTATTGCTATATTGTTCAGAAATTGAATCCATTCGCGTTATGTCAAAAGTAGACAGATTCAACAAACCCACTTTCAAATAAAAAGCATCTAACAGTTGGGTATGAGTTATCATTCCAGCAGATTTGATGACTAGCTGTAAATAAACATCATCTTTGTTGTTGACCGCTGGCTGAGTACCTTTAGCCAGATGTTCTCCATCCCATCATCTGTATGTCGTGTGAAGTTATATCGTCAAGATTTGTTTTAAAATAGCATCATCATCACCTAGCTGCCTACTGTCGGGTACTGAGACGAGTCCTAATATATGACAAGTACCATCAACACTATCATCATCCGTTGTACGGCCACAATATCCAAATGTGCAGAATTGTAAAGGCTTTCTGACAGAACTTTAAAAACAATATATATCTCAAAGAAAAAGTCATAATTTATGTTAAAATATTACGGCTGAAATAATTATGCAAATGTGTTGGAAAAAAAGTCTCGACTTGTTATAAAATATAAACGTTTCCACAGGTCTGATACTCCTAACATAAATTTTTTTTTTTTTTATATAAAGTATCTCTGTTTATCCATTAAGATTTTTTTTTTTCATCCGGCTATTAAATTTTTTTCTCAAATGCAGACAAAATAAAATATTTGACTCTTTGTCATGGAAAGGTTCCCGACCCCTGCACTAAGGTATCATAAGTTGTAGATATAATAATTTATATGCAGGGTTTCCCTGAGACCTGAACATTATATCAAGTGTTCATCCAGGATAAAAAGGTCGAGAAACGCTGGTCTAGTATAACTATTCGTGCACAAGGACCAGTGTGCGCGATTAATAACCAGACATTCCTCGATGTAGTTCAGGTAACTGGGAGGTGCGAACCCACATGATAAACACAGAAGATCTAGAGGAACAAACCTCGATAAGACACCTGGTTCACTAACACTTTATAGATCCTCTAGATTTATATTGCACAGGTCTTAGGAGACGGAATGTGCATGCACTGTTTCATGATGACCAGAACCCATCATAAAGGCTCATAAACTCAGCACGTGACGATCCTTTTGCCTTGAACTTTCATCGTATGCCTACAGCCTCAGGAGAACATGGCATACCAACAAGAAATTTGGTGGCGGGGAATGATCCCTGTGACCTTGACCTGACTACGTATATTAGGGAGACGCATAAACATCGCTTTATATCCCCTGGTGTTAGGACAGTACATTTCTGGCTTCTACCCGGGGTGGGTAGGAACATTAACAATCATCCCAGAATTGCAACGCCATGATGATGCCAAAAGCACGTATGTTATATAAGACAGCAAAGAACAGGTGTGAAAAGAAATATGTGCATAAAATATGAATGTAATGTTGCAATCCATTTGCAGCCCTCCCCCACCCACCCACGATTCAGCAAGTAAAGCAGATGATTCAAACAACTATCTCTGTTGTCGTTCAAGGTATCTACCTTCATTCTTCACTTCAATCGATCAATAATTATAAAGACATTTTTCAAACTGATTATTTAAAAAAAAACCTCAAGAAACAGAAGCTAAAGAAAATTAAATCATTCAGACAAATACCGATATAAGATCAGAGTAAGATATTTCAATATAGTTTTTTTGGTGTTCACAGAGAATGATAGTGACGAAATTGTTCAAATATAAAGGATGACTATTAAAGCTTTCTAATATTGTTTACAGCGGAAATAAACACAGATAAACCAAGCCTCAACAAGTACAACAATATTATCGTACGATGACTACAACAACCATATTTGTCTTGCTTGCCTTCATTGAAACTGCAGTATTCGGTTGGTTTTTATCATTAAAAGACATGGTAAGTTTCTACATTTGATTTCCACGTTAACATTTAAAACAAGAAATGATTTCTGGGAATCATTTTAGGCTCATGTTTGAACATTAATTCTACATATTCTGTAACATATTTAGAGTCATTAACTTATTCGAGACTGATTTTTGCAAGTACGCAAGAATTGTCCAAATTTATCGACTGGAAAAAAAGAGAGGGAATAAACGGTGAAGACGAACAGCTCATAATTTCTTTTTAATGAAAATAACTAGTAACCTCCAACATTTATAACTGACTATTGTGATGAAGTGATAGTCCTAAGCAGCTTTTTTCTTATTTTTATCGCCGAGTGTTCCTTTCAACGTTTTAAGTTCCCGTCTGCTTGCAAGACCTTTTCGCCCAATTGGGTCAGTGATAAAGTCTCTCTAGTTGATAACTCTATTTTCTTTGCTCATCATCAGTTGATAAATATAAGCTCACTAGAACATTACCAGAGCTACATGCTGTGTTGTTGTGTTGCTTGTGGTTTGAGTATGGAATGTCAACTCGACCTACGCAGTGGTGTGTAGACATAGATTGTGAGTATAATATGCGAATGATAAGAAGAGTTCGTGGTGTTGACAAATGGTCTTTTTCTCACACTCATATATGGCTGGAAGTCATCGACACCATTGACTGTGTACCTTTGCTACAGTTTAATTGGACGTACACACTCGACAGCACGAATAGTGACAAATCACAGGTTGGCATAATACATCATAGTACAGTGGATAAATGGTCTTGCAATGATACATGGGCACTCATGTAGAATAATAGCATAATGGACTGTCAGTAGACAAGCACTCAGTATTGCCCATATATATATATATCATCTGAGTTTACTGACAAAGCACGTCAGATTATAAACAACATTCAAGATGGCTTCTAGACCTAACCTCGTCTAGCGAAGATTCCTTGAAATAATATTCAGCACATATTTTTCATATAATCATATTGAACCGCTAGTACTGGGTTCTCATGTGTAGCAGTGATCTCTGGACTCATCAAGTGATAATACGGGGTATCCCTTTCTCTTCTTGAAAGTCACAAAATATTTGGATACAAGATGGCTTCTCTCGTGAGCTGTCACTCACGTTTGGATACAGATAAAGAATCTGTATTAAAGTTAGTCATTCATTAAATGTTCTCATAGCTCTGTAGATTCTATCATGATACAATTGACTTCATCATACAAGATATAGTTCTGCTAGGAATGAATGTCATCTTCATCTAGTTAAATATATACTCTCAGACGTACAAATCGTGCCTATCGAAAAACGGTGGCTTCGTAAGAGAGTTCATAAGGAGAATCTTTTGTTACCTTGGTATCAGAAATATGATTCTGCCATTCCTTGGCAATAAGAATAAACACTGGGGTAAAGCATACACGATAGGTCTAGACGACTATCACTTTCCCCATAAATACTGAGATCACTTTTTCCGGCGACAAGCCGCTACACAAAAATCACAGCCCCATCAGGACGAAGCCAAATCACACCTCTCTAGCGACACATCCGCCGACCAGCCCTTTGACCTTTCTAACGACAAAAGACCATATAGTTCGACTTAGATATGTAAAGATATACAGATATAAGACAGACTCGTCCTACCCAGACAAACAATACACATAAATCCATGCCATAGATACACTGAAGCAAGAACAACCTATTTCTACCCAAACAAAGAATAAATCGCAGTAAAACTGGATTCATCCGCGGAGTTCGATTGAAAGTGACGACACTCCTTTCAAGGGAAGTAACTCAATAATGACTTTTCCTTAAGCACTAAAAAGTATCTATTTTGTTTACAAAATATTTGCGAACATAACAAGCATGCAAATGTATTATATTGTAAGATATCAAAAACTGCATGTAACAGTCTTACCACACCTCCCGGGAAAAAAAAATGGAACTTTTTTTTTTTTTGAAATACATCTAGGAGCAACGTACAATAGGCTCACAACGCATGAATAATGCGCAGATGAAAATATCAGGAATAAATATAACGCCTAATATGAGGCTAAGTCGACTTATGGAGCGACTGGTGAGAATGTATCTCATAAACTGAGAGAAATTATTTCTCTACAAGTAAATTTTTCCAGGAAGGTGTCATCAAAGTATAATACAATTCTGGCAATTACACAATGCCTAAAAAATTTCATACCATAATTTCGTATAAGATATCTTAAATTTATGATTTATGAAGAAAAATCATCAAAGCACAGCGGTGAATAAACATCAATGAACCGCTAAGTAGTGATACAATCATTATATTATTAAATTACAAATGTGTATCTATCTTGATATAGAAAGGAACTATTATAAACTAGACATATCAAGAAGTCTAAGACCTTATAGTTATGTGGAATCATGTGGGCATCTTGACAGAATGTCTGCCATCACATTATCTGATCCACGAATAGCTCGCACAGAGAAATGAAAAGGTTGAAGAGCAATTGCATATCGAGTAGACCTCGAGCTCTTCAAATTCTTACTCTGTATAGCAGTAAGAGCTTTTTGGTCGGTTTCTACTATGAAATGTGCGCCTAGAAGGAATCTCTGTAATTTGAGGATCGACCAAACCATAGCTAATAGCTCACGGTCTAAAACCGAATAATTCCTTTCTGCCGCATTAAGTTTTCTGGAAATATACATTACAGGATGCAGAGTTCCAGAGTACTCTTGCATTAGTGCCGCTCCAATCCCAGTGGATGAAGCATCACTACGAAGAACAAATGTCTTATCTTTAGTAGGTAACACTAAAATAGGTGGTGTTGAAAACAATCTTTTAATCTTATCCAAAGAGCATTGGCATTCCTGAGACCAGTGGACCATATTAGGCGAACCTTTCTTTAAAAGTGTAGAAAGAGGTGCCATGATAGAGGATAGATTCTGAATGAATCTGCCATAAAATTGAATAAGACCTAACAGACTTCTCACCTGTTTTTTTAGTCTTAGGGATAGAGATGTTAAGTATCTTACTAGTATTATGGTCCTCTGTCTTTAGGAAACCATGACCAACTCGGTGGCCTAGGAAAGAAATTTCGCTAAAACCAATATAGGCTTTAGAGGGTTTCGCTGTCAGGTTGTGCTCGCGCAAAGTAGACAGCAATTCATCTAACCCTGAATAGTGATCTTCCCAAGTATCGCTGAAAAGACAGATGTCGTCTAGATATGCAATGACATCTGACCGATAAGATAGGATTCGGCGCATCATGCGTACGAATGTAGCTGGTGCGTTCATAAGACCGAAAGGCATAAAATTCCATTGGAACAAACCTCTAGGTGTTGAAAAAGCCGTGAGAGGTTTGGCGCGTTCAGATGAAGGAACTTGCCAATATCCTTTAGACAAATCAAGTTTAGTGAAAAAATGAGATTTGGAGAGTCGAGTAAGTAGCTCTTCCAGTAAAGGCATAGGTTCGGCATCGAACTTCGTTACTTGATTCAATTTGCGATAGTCGACGCAAAGACGTATGTTATTGTCTTTTTTCCGAACAATAACCATCGGCGAAGAATATGCAGAGGTGGATGGTTCGATTATTTTCAAATCTATCATCTCATCCAACTCTTTCTCGACTTGTGCTTGAAAATGTATAGGTATAGGATAAGGTCTAACCCTAATAGGAGTATGGTCAGTTAGAACAATGTCATGTTCAATGACATGAGTTTGTCCAGGGATGTCAGTGAGTACATCCTGAAATGTTTGCAACATAGTTGAAACTTGTCGCTGTTCTCCTAGAGACAAATCAGGAGAGACAGTAACGTTCTTCCATGATTCACTAGAATGAAGTGGGATCATTGGAAGAGGAAGATTTACATCTGAAAAACTTGTTTCCTCATCCTGTATCACGGACAGTGATGAGTAATGACCATGTTGTACTGGAGAATTGTCCGTTGCTTGGAAAATGGGTTGCAAATAATCCGGACGTTCATGGAATTCAGTAAGCATATTGATGTGGAAGGTTTTATGCTTCCCATCAATATCGACAATATAGTCGACATCGGAAATTTTCGATATTATATCGTACGGACCTTTGCAAGAAATAAATAGTCTATTTTCCCTACAAGGTAGTAATACAAATGCTTTGTCCCCAGGACAAAGTTGTCGTAAGCATCTCTTCTTATTGGCAAATTGCCTTGCCTTCTTTTTCGCAAATTCAGAAGAAGAAGTTGCTAATTTGCATGCTTCGATAATCTTTTGTCTCAACGCAATGACATATTCGTAGGATGACTTTGTGTCATCGTCAATATTGTCAGCTGTTATGAGATCATGAAGCAACGACATAGGGCCACGCGGACGCGCGCCAAAGACGAGTTCAAAGGGAGAAAATCCTGTATGTTCATTGGGGACCTCTCTGTAAGCGAAGAGGGCCGCAGGTAAAACTCTGTCCCAGTCTTGAGGATGATCCTCAGTTATCTTCCCTAGTAAGTTTTTAAGTGTTCTATTAAGGCGTTCGACCATCCCATTAGACATTGGATGATAGATACTACTTAAAGATCTATCTATCTGCAGAGTAGACATTACTTGAGACATGGTATCTGATATTAGTTGGGTGCCATGGTCTGACAATATCTCTCCGGGGAACCCCAGACGAGAAAATATTAGCCAAAGAGCATCTGCAATATCAGCAGTAGTAATGCTCTTCAGAGGAATAGCCTCTGGCCAACGTGTGCACATATCAACACACGTCAAGATAAACTGATGTCCTCTGGCAGACTTGATCTTAAATGGACCAATAATGTCTATGGCCATTTTTTGAAACGGCCGAATAGGAATGTCCGCCGCCTGAATGGGTGCAGCATGCCGTGGATCTTTGGATTTAACTTCCTGACATACTTTACAAGATCGACAATAAATCCGTATGTCCTTGTTTACCAATGGCCAAAAGAAAGCCGCAAGGACTCTTGACTTAGTACGGGAAAAACCCATGTGTCCAGCACACTGAGAGTCGTGAGCGTGCTGCAAAATTTTAACTCTCAAATTCTTGGGAACCAGGATTTGAGAATGACTTGACGTAATGGAGTCTTGAACCATACGTACAAGTACGCCATTCTTCTTTGTAATCCACGATTTACGACTTGTGTCTTTATTCGGATCACCTTTAGTTGCAAGAATGAAGAATTTCTTCAGAGTGGTGTCATTTTCTTGCTGTTTTATAAAAGAGTCACGAGAAATTACCAAGGGATCATCTTGGTTATTGTTGCTGAGTTATTTGCCGGTTGAAGATCATGTGCTGAGTATAGTTATTTTAATGATTTCTTGTTGATCGTGCTTGTTTTATCATTACGCGAATTAGGGTGAAGCGTTCATACAACTCAGTAGCATGATATGAAGAAGTAACATGTAATACTTGAACTCAGCAACATTAATGAAGTAATTAATGCCTTCAGGTTGAGTCCGTAATATTTAATCACATGTACACACAGGATGATCATTTCAAATATGAGCAGAACATAAGTCCGTATAAGTCATGCATAAATTAATCAATAACGTAGACTGCTGGTTTACGTGTCAATGTCCGTTCAAGGATACAATGCAGTATTGTCGTCAGAACATCACAGCTATATGCACGCGCAGATAGACATGGCTACCTGCCGACAGTGAGACTGCGAGTCTGAATATTTCATACGAATTGGACGATTATTCTCCTCCTTCTGAGGATTCTAGTTAAACACTAACCTCCGTAAGTTTCCTCTCATATAGAGTTCTAGGACTGACCCTGGTCCATCATACATGCACATATAAATGGCTATATCATGCCATTGAATTGGAAGGTTAGAAAACGCAGCTATTCAGCTTGGCGGTCAAGTAACAAAGGGTAGCGTCTCCTAGTTACCGACTGTGACCCAAACAACGCTAGACACGTCATAATCGATCGTGTATGGAGCGTTCAATAATTGAAACATCTATCGCAATATATTAAATGTCTTAACCTTTACAATTGCACGTCTGCTAACCTTTAGCAGACGGCGTTAATAACATATACCGTAACAATTCCCTGTACACCGGGGAAAAAAAATCGATAGATCTTTTTTCAAGATCTATCCGACTTAACAATTTTTCAAAAAATTTAACACCATTGTGACATATGGCCGACGATGTTCTGAGTAGAACCGTGTCGCGGTCATGTCAACTAACTATTTGTCATAGTCATCTAACATTAATCATATTATATATCAATATTATGCATATTATTATATCAACTAAATAAAATGTGTAATGTCAATAGTGAATGATAGAATTAAATTAACGTAAGGTCTGTCGTATTAGTATGTCATATAGGAATTAATTTGACTAATTAAAATTAAATTAATTAATTAAACTAAGAGTTAAATTATTAAGATTCTAATGTAACACGATGTTATAAGAGAAGAAAAGACAAAATAAGTGAGAAGAAATAGAAAGAAATTCGAATATAAGTTTAACTTAATTGTGTGTGTTAAGTGTTAGTGAATAATAACTATCTAATTTAACTAACTAAATAACGTATAGGTACATTAAAAAAAATATTAATCTAATACTTGTGTGAGATTTATTTTCTCTTTTCATAATTTCTTCTTTTTATATTTCGTTCTCTTTTTTTGTTTTTTTTTTCATTTCATTTTTTTCTCACATTTCATTTTATTGATATTAATTCAATTAAGAAGTTAAGTTAACTAATTAATTAGTATAGGATATGATGATCCATCCGTAGTCCTGATCCTGATGAATTCTTTTAGACAAAGTGTTGAAACGTTTCCGTCGGACAGAAATGTCAATTATCCTAGGATCCAAGAATTAAGTGCACATAGGATAATAAGTTCGACTTGTCGTCAGATATTGTTCCATGATTGTTCAACGAATATTCATATATTGTGTATGGACGTTAGACGAAGTTTCAATGTCAATATGTATACCTTGATTGTCTTTAGTTCAATTCTGTGATGCATATAGTGTTTATAATTATTAAATTGAAGTCAAGGTTAGTTCCCTTATAGTTGATACTTCGTTCTATCCAATGTAGTGATGATTGACGTAGTTTAGGAATGTCAATGTTGATTATTCGTCGTCAATAGGATTACGTGACAACGCATCCGCCACAATGTTTTCAGTGCCAGGAATATGTTCAATGGAGAATTCAAATGGCTGCAGGATGATCGCGTATCTGGCGAGTTTTGGGCTTTTGTGGTTTGATCTACGCAAAGATGCTACAGCACGCTGGTCAGTCTGAATGGTGAATGGAGCACCAAGCAAGAACTTTTCCAGTTTTGTGATTGCCCATATAACTGACAAAAGTTCCTTGTCCACTGTGGAATACTTTGTTTCTGCCGGCTTTAGCTTTCTTGAAATATATAATGTAGGATGTAGAACGCCATCATGGTTCTGGAGCAGGCATGCACCGATGCCGTAGTTACTAGCATCTGTTCGTAAGAAAAATCTTTTGGAAGCATCGGGAAGTCTTAAAATTGGTTCATGCGAAAACAAATTTATAATTTTGTTGAAAGTTTCATTGCATATACCAGTCCATGTCACCTTCACCGGCATGTCTTTTTTTAACAATGAAGACAATACAGCCGTGATGGATGACAAGTTTGGTATGAATCTACTGTAATATTGAACAAGTCCTAACAAACTCCTGACCTGTTTCTTCGTCTGAGGAACTGCTATGTTTAGAATTTTGGAGACTGTACTAGGTAACGTTCGGATATATCCCGATCCAATGATATGTCCCAAAAAGGTTATCTCATTACACGCGATCTGAACCTTTGTAGGTTTAGCAGTTAGATGATAATTCCTTAGAGTGTCGAAAACATATCTAAGTCCCGAAACATGTTCCTCAAACGACGAACTAAACAAGCATATGTCGTCAATATATGTAATAACGTCTGGTCTACCTGATAAAATTTTGTCGCATCAGGCGAATGAAGGTAGCTGGCGCATTAACAAGCCCAAAAGGCATCACATTCCACTGGTATAGACCTTGTGGAGTGGAAAATGCGGTGTAGTACTTAGCCTTTTCGGTCAGTGGTATCTGCCAATAACCTTTAGTTAAGTCTATCTTACTAAATATAGTTGCGTTGGATAGACGTGGCAGTAAGTCGTCGATAAGTGGATGTGGTTCGCTGTCAACTATAGTCTTAGCATTTAATTTTCTATAGTCAACACATAGTCTGATGTTATTGTCCTTCTTCCGGACAATCACTAATGGAGAAGAGAATGGCGAATTACTAGTCTCAATGATTCCCAGAGACAACATCTGTTCAAGTTCCTTAGTAGTTTTAGCAAGGAAATGTAAAGGAACCGAATAGGGATGTACACGAATAGGTGTATCGTCATTGAGAGTAATGTCATGACTGATAGCCGATGTGCGACCCGGGACGTCGGTCAACACATCTGGATAAGATTGTAAGAGATTAGCAATCTGTAGACGCTGTTGCGGTGTAACCGTTGAAGAGATGGTTACATCCCGCCAAGATTCAGTAGGTTGAACTACTGGTACCGGTAACGGTAACTGTACCTCAGGAAAAGAAGATTCTTCTTCCTGGATGACGGATAAGTTGGAATAATAACAAGTAGATACTGTGTTGTCATCTAGTTCATGAAAAATTGACTGTAAGTGTTCAGGACGTGTATGAAATTGCTTGAGCATGTTAATATGAAATATCTTTTTGTGTCCCTTGATATCTAAGACGTAATCAACGTCGGAAATTTTATCAATGACTTTGTAAGGACCATTCCAAGATATCAATAATTTATTGTTATTGTGAGGAAGTAACACATAAGCCTCATCGCCTGGGAATAATTGGCGTAATCGTCGAGACCTATTTTGTAGAGATCGAGCCTTAGCTTTTGCAGCCTCAGAAGAAGCTGTTGCCAACTGGCAAGACTCAATAATGTTCTTCCGAAGATTAATCACATACTCGTAAGATGACTGAGTGTCCTGAGTCATCTCTGCGTCAATTAATAAGTCTTTTATTAGTCCCATAGGACCTCTTGGGGGAGCACCAAAAACTAATTCAAAGGGAGAGAAGCCAGTTTGTTCATGCGGTACCTCCCGATAAGCAAATAGAACAGCTGGGAGTGCTCTGTCCCAGTCATGAGGGTGCTTAACAGTAACCTTATGTAGTAGTTGTTTAAGTGTACGGTTAAGTCTTTCAACTGCACCATTACTCATAGGATGATAAATACTACTTAAATTCCTATCAATGTTCCAAGTTTTCATGACTTCCTTCATGGTGTCAGATATGAACTGTGACCCATGGTCTGATAAAAGTTTTCTAGGAAACCCTATTCTAGAAAAGATGAGATGTAGTGCATCAGCTACATCTGTGGTAGTGGTGGTCTTTAATGGGATAGCTTCTGGCCATCGTGTGCACAAATCAATGCACGTAAGGACGAATCTATGTCCTCTGGCCGATGGTAGCAATGGACCAATAATATCTATGGCCATCTTGTCAAACGGTCTTACTGAGATATCGCAAGCCTGAATAGGCGCCGTGTGAAAAGCTCCACGTGCTTTCACTTCTTGGCATGTAGTACAGGAACGTACATACTGCGAAATATCTCTTGACACTCCTGGCCAAAAGAATGAAGACAGTACTCGAGATCGTGTTCGAGTATATCCCATATGTCCAGCACACTGTGAGTCATGCGCATGTTGAAGAATGTACCGTCTAAAAGTATACGGGACCATAACTTGTTGTTTCATTTGTGATTTGTCATTAAAACATCTAATCAATATGTCATTTTTAATAACAAACCAATGTTTGTTATTATTACCTGAGGATAGATTGTCAACTTTATCAACCAGCTTAAAAATTTTTTTTTTAAAGATTTATCCTCTTTTTGTTTGGTTGCAAATGTTTCCCTGTCAATAGGTGAATTGACTACAAATTCCTCTTGGTTGTCTGCATCCATTTTATTATCACCAACTTTCTCCATGAGTTGAGTCTGCGCTCTAGTCGTCACGGCGTTTCCAGTGCATAGGTTATGTTTCTCCCATTCTATGATCTCATCTGGAGTACAATCTTTACTGCCGTGTATACGACCAACCATCAGATCAGCAATAGGCTTTTTTAGCATACATACTTTTACATTCCCTGTGAAAAAGGGTGTTCTAATATGAACAATAGCTGTGGGGTAAAACTCAATAGTTCCACCAAATGTCATGCAGCGGACGTATTCTCCTGTCGCACAGCTAGGATGTACCAGCGACTGACGTACACCAATCGTCGTGGATCCTGAATCTCTCAGCACTGAGACGACGGATCCATTAACGATTCCCCTGTTAAAAATTAGTAAGCCTGTTCCATCGTTGACTGCAAGACCTACCTCTGGTGTAATATGTCCGCAGTTAAGCACTGTTTCTTTCGCCTTCTGAAAAATAAGATTGCATTGTTGGCAACTATTTGCCACATTATAATTAATAGCAAAACATGCAGCAGAAGACTGTGTTGTATTATCGTCAAGTGGGACCTGAGCTATAGGGGTAGTATTATTTGTAACTGCCGCCCCTGTATTATGGTTGTACTGAGATGATCCCCGAGAATGAGATCGATTCCGAGTATAATTGTTAGAATTATCTCGTCGTCCTCTATAGTAACTATTATCTCGATGTCTCGAGCCATGATTATTACCATTCCAGTTATTGTTATTTTTCGGGGTATGTGATCGATTATAATTAGTGTTATGTTGACTATTGTGGTAGTTTGTTTGAGGTGAATAATTTCTATCTCGTGATCTACCTCTGTTGAACTCATTTTTATTGTTGAAATCATTATTATGTCCCTTCTGAAAGTTAACATTGTGATTTCTTTGGAACCTACTTCTGTCTACACTGTGATGTCTTTGTTTGTTATTATGATTGTAGGCCATATTAGACGCCACAGGTAGAGGTTCTCTTAATGAGGAGTTAGAAATGGTTGCATTCGGATGTGCCGAACAGTAGTTTAAAGAAATTTTTTCCAACTCGTCAATAGTACCTGGTTTACGCTCCTGCAAATATGCAAAGAATGGCTGGCTAACCGAAGATAATACCTTATCCCGTAGTAGCAAATCAACTAATTTGTCGTACGATTTGTTGACTTCTGCCAGTTCAACCCATCTATTAAATGTATTGCGTATGTTCGCAATGAATCCTGCAAAATCTTTTGGAGATTCAGGTAAAATTCCCTTAAATTTCAACCTACAGTGTTCCTCGTCCAGGTGAAACCTTCGTAAAAGCAAGGACTTAATAGCACCGTAGTTATTTGCTATTGATGGGTCAGCATTTTGAGAAGCCGTCAATGGTTCTCCAACCAAGAATTCATTTAACTTGAGTACCCATGACTCTTCAGGCAAATGATTTGTTTTGCAAGTCTGTTCAAAACGTGACAGGAATGATGAAAGGTCGTCCTCGTTTAAGTTGAAAGTGGGTAATTTAAAGTTGTAGAAATGTTTAGTTTGGCTGGATGACGATCCATTTTGTGCGTTATTATTCTGGTTTGCATCAGCACTTTGTGCTTGTAATCTTGCTGTCTCCAATTTAATACGCGCCAATTCCATTTCTTGTTGTAAAATAATTTCCTCTCGTTTCAATTTATTCTCTTCTTCCTGTTGAGCAATTTCTCTTAATCTATTTTCCTTGGCAATTTGCTTCATCTCACGTTCTGCTTCCTTTCTTTCACGTTCCTCCTCCTCTTTCTTTAATGCAGCCTTTTTCTCTGCTTCTTTTCTTTCACGTTCCTCCATTTCTGCTTTATGTTTTTCCAGTTCTGCCTCAGCAAACTGACGAAGTTCTTGAGATTTATAACCATATTCCTTACCAATTTTAACGAAATGGTCTATAGTAAGCATTTTGACTTTTATCTGGTAAGTAATTATTGATAATTACTGATTAAAATAGTCAATAGTAGCTTCAGAGTAATTATTATACTTACTCAACTTAGGAATATTCAGTATAAATAAATAATCACAATAGTACTGAACTCTTATGTCTAAGTTCAACTAATAGACAATATTTTGTAACAATATTGTATCTAAGTACTAACTATATCATAAATAGTTATGATATCTGTTAACTATAATGTAATTACATCACACAATTAATCTCAATATCCAATAATGTTGGGTATGATTCCTAGTAATTATATTGTTCAATGTACTAAGTCACTCTCTTAGTACCAGAAAAGTATATTAAATAATATACAATGGGTCTGTCACCTCAAAGGTAGACTATAAGATTATTTTATTTGGTCAATATATATATATATATTATTATTATTATGATGCCCTAGGCATCTCTTATAAATTGTAGTGCTAATTTCTTGGACTATCACTGCATAATTATGCAATGTCCCATATTAACCTTAAATGTCAGAAAAAATTAATTAAATTAAATTACAAGTGTATTATTGAATATAATATCATATTATTAATGTAGTATTTAATATATATCATGAGTACAAACAAAACAATGATGCAACTAAAGGGTACAAACAATGTCAAGACGCAAACAAGACATTTTCACAATTAAAAATGAATTTATGAACTAAATAAAACAAGCGGAAGTGTCACACGGAAAACGAAGGGTCAAAGATTGACCCGAGGTCAACTGAATATGCAAAGTACACAAAAAAAAAAATGACTGCAAAAAATGATGACATCACAGGACTCATAACGGACGAACATTTAACAATCAACAAATAAATGATAGTAAGAGTAGACTGGACGAAATAGTTAACGAACATGATACAAAACTGAATAAAAATGTGAACTTAGTACAAATAAAATACACCAGTTATCTACGGAACGGTACAGCTAACACAAACGTCAAACGATAGCAG
This sequence comes from Oreohelix idahoensis, assembly GCA_024509875.1. Lineage (NCBI taxonomy): Eukaryota > Metazoa > Mollusca > Gastropoda > Stylommatophora > Oreohelicidae > Oreohelix > Oreohelix idahoensis. Next base: position 79,532 of record JAMPIV010010357.1, on the reverse strand, counting down.
ATCTGGACAGGCAGTCCACCGGCAAACCTCAATGGGGCTTCCAAAAGTGCAATCGTTTAACTGCCCTAAGACCGACTGAAATCTAGGTGGTCAGCTGTTCGCGACATTCCCCAGAGATTTCAGTTCCCTCCAACCGGCCCGCTAATTAACAACACATTAAAACAACCCAAAAAATACATGAAACACATTCAGAAAAGACAAGCCTATGCAGGCAAAAGGCATGGACTCAGTATTACTGTTTGCAATGACGACAGTATTAAAACAACTAGACTTATCTTTTCCGTTGCTTAGATCAGTGCTAGAGGTCGTCAACAGCTAGGCTAATGCCCCTGACTGTCTGCTCCTGTAGTCCATATCGTGTGTTTGCTTCAATGGCTCATGTTTCCCTTGGTTAGACTTAGAAAACGGCTTTGGTTTCTCCGACAGTTCACCTACACGACCTTCGGTGACGTCACGTTGTTAGGCATTAGAATGAGTACAACGTCATCTTCGACTGGATCATGTGATCGAAACTTGATCGCAAATATTATGGTTAACATGTGCGTAAGGAACAGAAGTTTGTTTCTTTTTTCTGTCGTTCCCCGCATTCGGCCGCCACTTTGTTGCTGAGTTATTTGCCGGTTGAAGATCATGTGCTGAGTATAGTTATTTTAATGATTTCTTGTTGATCGTGCTTGTTTTATCATTACGCGAATTAGGGTGAAGCGTTCATACAACTCAGTAGCATGATATGAAGAAGTAACATGTAATACTTGAACTCAGCAACATTAATGAAGTAATTAATGCCTTCAGGTTGAGTCCGTAATATTTAATCACATGTACACACAGGATGATCATTTCAAATATGAGCAGAACATAAGTCCGTATAAGTCATGCATAAATTAATCAATAACGTAAACTGCTGGTTTACGTGTCAATGTCCGTTTAAGGATACAATGCAGTATTGTCGTCAGAACATCACAGCTATATGCACGCGCAGATAGACATGGCTACCTGCCGACAGTGAGACTGCGAGTCTGAATATTTCATACGAATTGGACGATTATTCTCCTCCTTCTGAGGATTCTAGTTAAACACTAACCTCCGTAAGTTTCCTCTCATATAGAGTTCTAGGACTGACCCTGGTCCATCATACATGCACATATAAATGGCTATATCATGCCATTGAATTGGAAGGTTAGAAAACGCAGCTATTCAGCTTGGCGGTCAAGTAACAAAGGGTAGCGTCTCCTAGTTACCGACTGTGACCCAAACAACGCTAGACACGTCATAATCGATCGTGTATGGAGCGTTCAATAATTGAAACATCTATCGCAATATATTAAATGTCTTAACCTTTACAATTGCACGTCTGCTAACCTTTAGCAGACGGCGTTAATAACATATACCGTAACAGTTATGCACTTCATTATCTTCAGTAGATGAAGTTTGAGGCATATTAAGAGCCTGAGCTCTAGTGACTACAGCGTTAGCAATCTGCATGTTTTGCCTTTCCCATGCGGAAATTTGTTGCGGAGTGCATTCTTTGACTCCATGAATGCGACCGATGATGAGGTCAGCGATCGGATTCGGAAGAAGACATGCGTGTACATCTCCTGTAAAGAAAGGAGTAGCAATCCTAATGATAGCAGTAGAGTATTTCTCTAATGTGCCGCCAAATGTTACACATTTGACTACTTGTCCAGTGGCACGGGAAGGATCTACGAGTGACTGCCTAACACCAATCGTGGTGCATCCAGAATCAAATAGCACGGAGACTGGATTGTTATTTACTAAACCCTTATGTAGGACAAGAGAACCTCTTCCATCATGCGCGACTGATGCAGGAAGAGCAGGAAGAGGATGGCCGCAGCTTAAAGTAGACACTGTGGTTGGCTCAAATAATGTTTTGCATTGGGGGCACTGAGATGCTCTCCCAAAATCAAAAGCGGCACATGCCATATTATTAGCGTCATTATTGTCTTTACTCTGTTTATAGGCTTCATGGGACTCTTGTTGTGCAGAGTTTGCCTGAAAATGTGGTTTGTGTCTTCTGTTTTGAGATCTACCTCGGTTATTATTACCTCTGTAGTTATTGTTACCTCTATTGTAACCCCTATTTGGGTTTGAGTCATAGTTCTCTTGGTTACCATTATCATATTCATTATAATGAGTATCTCTGTAATTGCGATCTTGTTGACTCCAAGACGGATACCTCGGATAGTTTCTATAATTACTTCCTCTATGGAAATTGCTATAATTGTGACCACCCCTGTGTCGAGAGCTATCAGCTCGTCTCCAGTTCTTTGAAGAAGAACCCTGAAATGATTGGTTACCTTGGTTTTGATAACTATTATGGTTACCTTTTTTATCAAATCTGTTTTGAGGTCCCTGAAATCTGTGTGAATAATTGGGATTGTATGGTGTTGCTGAAGCAACTGGCATACTCTCCTTAATCTTAGTGTTGCCAAAAGTCACGTCGAGGTGTGCAGTGACATATTGGGAACAATATTCTTCCATTTCCTTTAGTGATTTGGGTTTACGCTCATGTATAAATTCAAGGAATGGTTTGTTAACACATGACATAATCTTATCTCTGAGCAACAAATCCATAAGTCCTTCATACGTTTTTTCTGTTTCGGAAAGCTCAATCCAACGATCAACTGTGAGACGTGCCTTTGCAATGAATTCTGAGAATTCTACACCTGTCTCAGGCACCATCGTCTTAAACAAAAGGCGATAGCCTTCCTCACTTAGCTGGTATTTTTTTTTATCAAAGCCGCCTTAATGACATCATAATTATCCTTATCTGCTTCTCCTACAAGGCATAACCTAGTCAGAGATTCACCTTTCAAGTTTTCTGCTAATTGGTTAGCATATTGTGATTTATCCACATTATGTGTACGACAAGAACGTTCAAATCTATCCAGCCAGAATGTAATATCGTCACTGGACTGATTGAACGGTGGAACCTTAACCTTGTAAGTAGAAGGTTTACCATTACCACTAGATGCCTGATTAACATTACTCATACTTGTCAATCTCAATTTCTCTAACTCAAATTCATGTTCTCTTATTGCTTTTTTTTCTTCAGCTTCTCTGTCTAATCTTTTTTGTTCAGCTTCCCTGTCTAATCTTTTTTGTTCAGTTTCACTGTCTAATCTTTTTTGTTCAGCAGCAGCTTCTCTTTCTAATTTTTTTTGTTCAGCTTCAAATCTCCTTTCCTCCACCTGCATCTGCAATTTCTTTTGTTCAGCAGCAGCATCAGCTTCTTTTTCTAATCTTTTCTCTTCAGCCAGAGCTTTTCTCTCTTCAGCAGCAGCTTTTTTTTCTTCTATTTGAGTTTTCTCTCCTCTGCAGCAACTTTTCTTTCCACTGCAGCAGCAGCTAATGTCTTGTCATATTGAGCAACTGCCCATTCTTCTAATTGTTGACCAGTCTTATCAAGGGCTTTCCCTTGTATAATGAAGTATTCTAATGTAGACATGATGTCTAACAATAATACTAATCACTTGAAACAATAATAATACCACAAGTTCTTAATGACTTGATTAATCAGCACACTATCCCAATATCTGTGAGTCACAAGCCTTAATAAGGTCTTGTATAACAGTAATAATAATCAAGTACTGGTTTATACCATAATCCAAGTGGAGTGCACAAGCAATAGTGTCTTATGAAATATACCTATATAAAACATATGTCAACCAACAGAATACATAAAGTACAAATAAGACTGACAATACGAAAACGTTTGCAGAAATCAAATAAATCAAATAGGGAAATCAATGAAAGTAATCACTGAATCTGCAAGGAATAACAACACAAATGACGTCACAGTATATGAATATAAATTGTGAATAGGACTGAAAGATAGAAAAGGGTAGACCAACAAATTACAAACAATTCAAAACAAAACTAAAGAACAAAGAAATATTACAAAAATAACAATAATTACAGTCTTCACAGCTAACACAAATAGCAACCAGCTGTTGCAAGCAAATTTCCAATTAAGGAAATTGCACCTAAAGAAAACGCCCACAACGGACCCTCTATGACGTGGGATATTCTGTTGTGAGGACACCGCCCAACCTAAACACAACCCGCTTACATATAAACTAATATACTATACAAACAAATAACATGTAAACATAAATATATAAATTATGTGTATGATAGTATGTGTTGCAAAATAGGCTCAGTTTTACAGTAATGGCAAAGTTATTCTTATGAAAATAAATAAACTGCCACTTTATTGAATTACAAATTCTGGCCTTAAATATTAAAGTTCATATATAGAAAACAAGAAGATCCATCGATGAAAATAGGACTTCTTAGTTCAATAATACTGTCTTCCTGTTAATATTGACAAGAATTGATCCAACTGTTCTGTGAAACTCTGTAATGTCTAATGTAAAAATGTCAACAACGCTGACCTACATACTGCATTCACTTGACAGGTCACGTGACGAAGTGTTGACAAAGAGCAAACTAATACTGCAAGTGTGTCGTATCAGCCACAGGAAACGGTCTGGTATCGGTAGTCTGTTGACTTCTTAGCTTCTGCGAGGTCAAACCCAGAAAGCTGGTCCACCAGTTGATAAAGTCTCTCTAGTTGATAACTCTATTTTCTTTGCTCATCATCAGTTGATAAATATAAGCTCACTAGAACATCACCAGAGCTACATGCTGTGTTGTTGTGTTGCTTGTGGTTTGAGTATGGAATGTCAACTCGACCTACGCAGTGGTGTGTAGACATAGATTGTGAGTATAATATGCGAATGATAAGAAGAGTTCGTGGTGTTGACAAATGGTCTTTTTCTCACACTCATGTATGGCTGGAAGTCATCGACACCAACGACTGTGTACCTTTGCTACAGTTTAATTGGACGTACACACTCGACAGCACGAATAGTGACAAATCACAGGTTGGCATAATACATCATAGTACAGTGGATAAATGGTCTTGCAATGATACATGGGCACTCATGTAGAATAATAGCATAATGGACTGTCAGTAGACAAGCACTCAGTATTGCCCATATATATATATCATCTGAGTTTACTGACAAAGCACGTCAGATTATAAACAACATTCAAGATGGCTTCTAGACCTAACCTCGTCTAGCGAAGATTCCTTGAAATAATATTCAGCACATATTTTTCATATAATCATATTGAACCGCTAGTACTGGGTTCTCATGTGTAGCAGTGATCTCTGGACTCATCAAGCGATAATACGGGGTATCCCTTTCTCTTCTTGAAAGTCACAAAATATTTGGATACAAGATGGCTTCTCTCGTGAGCTGTCACTCACGTTTGGATACAGATAAAGAATCTGTATTTTTTTTTTTTTTCTTAACCAGCGGCCCTTGGGCTTTCAGCCCTTCGGCCCAATGACATGTCATTGCGAGGCTGGGGAACCTGAGGACTTTCCTTCCAACCCGGTCAGGAGCTTCGCTCCTTCCCATCCACAGAGGGTTTATCACAGGAGCCGTTCAGGCTATTCAGTCAAATTTCCGGCCGTAAACATTTCTTCAAACGCCAACGCCCGGGTTTGAACCATGAACACCTGGTCGCCAGTACAACGCCGAAGCCATTACACCAGCGCGGCTCCCATAAAGAATCTGTATTAAAGTTAGTCATTCATTAAATGTTCTCATAGCTCTGTAGATTCTATCATGATACAATTGACTTCATCATACAAGATATAGTGCTGCTAGGAATGAATGTCATCTTCATCTAGTTAAATATATTCTCTCAGACGTACAAATCGTGCCTATCGAAAAACGGTGGCTTCGTAAGAGAGTTCATAAGGAGAATCTTTTGTTTCCTTGGTATCAGAAATATGATTCTGCCATTCCTTGGCAATAAGAATAAATACTGGAGTAAAGCATACACGATAGGTCTAGACGACTATCACTTTCCCCATAAATACTGAGATCACTTTTTCCGGCGACAAGCCGCTACACAAAAATCACAGCCCCATCAGGACGAAGCCAAATCACACCTCTCTAGCGACACATCCGCCGAACAGCCCTTTGACCTTTCTAACGACAAAAGACCATATAGTTCGACTTAGATATGTAAAGATATACAGATATAAGACAGACTCGTCCTACCCAGACAAACAATACACATAAATCTAGGCCATAGATACACTGAAGCAAGAACAACCTATTTCTACCCAAACAAAGAATAAATCGCAGTAAAACTGGATTCATCCGCGGAGTTCGATTGAAAGTGACGACACTCCTTTCAAGGGAAGTAACTCAATAATGACTTTTCCTTAAGCACTAAAAAGTATCTATTTTGTTTACAAAATATTTGCGAACATAACAAGCATACAAATGTATTATATTGTAAGATATCAAAAACTGCACGTAACAGTCAGCTCTACGGAGTAAATGACGTTTTGTTAGCTTTTTGTGACGTCATCATCAAGTAAAGTCCAGTGCATCCAATTTCAAGGTGCGTTTATGTCAGGTTGAGTTACTTAACCGTTGACTGTCCCCAACCTGTCTGCAAGGCACTAGTAAGGTATTTTCATTTTACAGTATCGACACACACAAAAAGTAGAAATTTGTTAACGTCAATATTTATGTCGCCATCTTAGCAAGTTGAGATCGCTTTCATAAACACGAATACAAATAAAATAAAATTTTAATATTTTGTTGTGTGTTAAAATCGTTTTCTGTTTCCACCTATTCTATTTTTAGTGACATCTCGTCGTCCTTGCTAGTAGTAAATGGCATTACCCGTTGATGCTAACCCCGACTGCTGCAGCCCTTCTCGTTTTCTTAAAGATTCCCGAACACATTTCAGTGTTCAGTAACTCAGACGTCTTTTCTTAAATACAGTCAAATACAGTTTCTTCTTACTTTCTAACCTGTTAAGCAATTGCTGTCTGTCTGTCTGTCCGTCTGTCTGTCTGTCTGCCTGAATCCCTACCTACCTATCTACTGCCACTTTATTGAATTACAAATTCTGGCCTTAAATATTAAAGTTCATATATAGAAAACAAGAAGATCCATCGATGAAAATAGGACTTCTTAGTTCAATAATACTGTCTTCCTGTTAATATTGACAAGAATTGATCCAACTGTTCTGTGAAACTCTGTAATGTCTAATGTAAAAATGTCAACAACGCTGACCTACATACTGCATTCACCTGGACACATGTGCGGACGTGTTTTTATTTGGCTCTACATTTTGGATATTTTATTCTAAGTTGTTCCCATTTAATATGGATGGTTTATACATCCCTGTGTTGGCGGTTTTGTTTGACATACAATGAAATTGTTTATATTGCAATTGTGTTAAATTCACGTATTAATATTGTGTTTTTTCTGTATGGAATGACAGTATTGTGTCCTGCCACCATTTGTCGATAAATCGAAAACTACTTCAACAGTTGTTACACATTCTAAATTTTGACGGTGACCTTCTGGCTATGGAACAATACACAATGTTAAATTACAGGGCTTGTCAGCCCTCAGGCATGTAATGTGATCATGGCGAGCGAGGAGAACAGCGTCGTCGTATCAGCGATAGTAAAACCACCTAGAGATGGAAGATTACGTCCCTCTACAGTCACTAAGAGCTACTGCCTTAACAAAGAAAAAGCCATACAAAGAAAACTTCACGCCTGGACCAACCCTCCACATCTGATCATCAAACAAACGAACAAGGGTCAATGTTGCTCTGTTGAATTCCGTAACAGTCAACATTACGAAATTTTCAAACACACTTGCCTAGAATACTACAAAAGCTGTTCCATTGAAACCCGGAGCGATCAACTAAACGCTATTGTTGAGGATAAAATAAGCACGGACCTCCTCACAATACATCTGTATCACACAAAAAATAAGATTTTAACACAAGGAACGACAGAGTGCGTACAGACATGGTTGGACGTCGAATTTTCTCACCTCCAAAGATCAGCTCTAGATAAAACCATGATTGTAACTGATCCTACTTCTTCTCCAACAATGATAGGAGTCGAGTCTACCAACGCAAAATCTCAGCTAACCATTGAAGCCAGTCCTCCTACCCCTGATCTACCACCACCAACCTGTGATCCAACACCATCCACTTTCGATCCAACACCACCCATATTTGATCCATCAGGACCCACCTTTACCCCTGATCTACCACCACCAACCTGTGATCCAACACCACCCACTTTCAATCCAACACCACCCATATTTGATCCATCAGGACCCACCTTTACCCCTGATCTAACACCACCAACCTGTGATCCAACACCACCCACTTTTGATCCAACACCACCCATATTTGATCCAACAGGACCCACCTTTACCCCTGATCTAATACCACCAACCTGTGATCCAACACCACCCATATTTGATCCAACAGGACCCACCTTTACCCCTGATCTAACACCACCAACGTGTGATCCAACAACACCCACTTTCGATCCAACACCACCCATATTTGATCCAACAGGACCCACCTCTAATGGACCGACAGCTCAAAAGCCCACAATAAATTATCTAGAAGTTCACATCAACCAACCCACTGAAGTCAGCGTAAACCACACTTTGAAAAATGCATTCATCATTTCTTCAGATAACCCACCCAATATGAACGAGACCAACCCATCCTGCCTCCCAGATACAGCTACTTTCCAAGTCAGTGTAAACCACACTTTGAGTGATGTATTCCCCAATTCTTCAGATAACCCATCCAAAATGAACGACACCAGCCCATCATGCCTCCCAGATACAGCTACTTTCCAAACAAAAGTGCCTGTCAATAGCGCAGATGTCTACTCATGCTCCACAAAATATCTATTAGCAAATGAGTGTGTTATGGAACAACTAAGCCAACGAACAGAGAAACACTTCTGTCAGGAGCTGGAAACTATAATTGAAAGTTCTCTGAAAAACGTCATTGAAAAATTCAAGCAGGATATAGAAAGCTCACTGAAAACAGAGCTTGAAACACTGAGACATGAAGTTATGACTCTCCGCAGAGAAAACACAAGGTTGGTTCATCACCTAAACCACCAACCTATTTCAAGTAATAAGAAAAAAGAAAATGGGGAGGTGATTGACAGCCCACGAGAAGCAATTCATCATGAATCTCCAGTTACACCACTTAACTTACCCACCCCTTCTCCAACACTCATTCCTCAAAACAAAGCATGCCCAGGACAGCATCATAATGTTAAAAGCCAAAAGGACATTAGCAGCAGTGTAGGAAGAAGATTAGGACCAAATAAAACATTCCCAATTGAAGTAAAAATTAGCAATCGATTTGGAAATCCATCAATCCTATCTACACAAGCAGATTCCGAAACAGCAACCCCAGAAGAAGATGACAGGGCACGTAAACTCCAATGTCACTTGACACAAGATTCTGCTGACCACCTACTGCAAGACAACGAGCAATGGCACCAACAACGCCGTCGTACTCGACCACAGCCACATCCTAATCGTCACATTCCTCACAACACAACCAACATTATTATAGGAGACTCATTGCTAAATGGCATTCACAGCGATCGAATGTCAACAACACCAGGGGACTAGTCACTGTTATACCATTACCTGGAGCCGGAATAGTAGAAGTTATCAATGAAATAAGCCGTCTCAACACAAACACCAACATAAAGAAAACAACAATACACGTAGGGATAAACGACAGCACAAATGGACACACTCTTAACCTATCAGACATCTCCAGAATGATTGACACCATAAAACAAAAATTTCCCAACACATCCACATATATTTCGTCAATTATTCCACCCAGCTATGGTAAAGCACGCCAAACTGTGGATATCAACAACAAGGTGCTTTACACTTTTTGTTCAAAGCATAACACGTCTTTCATAAACAACAGACCCTTTTTCACATCTAAGTCAGGTGCGCCAAAAAAACTTCTATACAGAGATCAGGTACACACTTCTAAACTAGGGACCAGCTACCTAGCAAAAAATTTAAAGTTTCCTCAGAGGACACACCAGAAACACACACATTCATTCACCAGGGACACAAATTATACACTTAACTTAGTAAACCCAGGCACAACAGCTCATAACCATCAATCACCGTCCTCAGCTGACAAGCAAGTATCTAGAAAAGCTACATTTAAGCCCACCTCCCACGCTAACCTTTATGACCAAATGTATCCGCCACTACCCACACAACAGTCCAGCCAGCTGCTAACTGCACAACAGACACCACTGGACAGATGGACAGATTGGACTACAAGTAACACCCATTCACTTAATCGCAACGCAGGAACTACAGCAAGAAAATGGGAGTTTTCTCACCCCGTCTCCACCCGCACAGAACGGAATTCTCACAATTCATCCGTTTTACGGCAACTGACTCAATATAGTCCAGAAATATTAATGCAGGCTCTTCAGATGTCTATAAACGGCTCTACAGAACAAGATTAAAACCAAGCAACTTAAAACTGTTTTTTTTTTAAAACAAGTTTGCAGTGTAACATTCGACCTGACGCGTTCTCTTCAGAAGCACTTTAGTGACCTTTGTCCTGAGATAAAAGAAATAGCTGAGTATCAGCGTTGAACTTTTAACTGTCACTTTTGGATGTTAATAATTTTTTTTTTTTTTTTTATTACATTGTCTGTTTAAACATTTCTTTCTGTTCGTCAGAGCAGGGCGTATCTAAATTTGTTTCCGATTTAGTAATAACTCTATCGTATTAATACTATTGTTTTCTTATTATTATTATCTCTGTGCTTATTCCTCTCATTCCTACGCTCACCATTCTCTTTTACATCTTTTATACATCTGCACCTTCGTTTTTTCATATTGAGGAAAATTAGGAAAACCTCACAAAACTAACTAAGTCACAGCGTGGACCTTTAACTGTCCCGGGAGGATTAATTCTCTACATTGACTGTGGTTGAAGTAAAAATATTCCTTTTTGTTCGGAACAGACTGTATTTTAAGATAAAAACCACACTTTTTGCAGAGATTAAGATACTGTAAACAGTGTCCACGGACTCTAGCAGTGCATATTTTATTACTTGTCTACAATTTTGTATAAACCATTGTGTACCAATTTTATTGCTTCTTACTCATTCCTACTCCCCTCATTATTTCTTTCCTATTGACTATTATCATGTCCGAGTGCAAAAACTCTAATCAAAATATAGGCAATACCACTAATTCATGGCTTAAACTATCAGGGCTTAAAATTGGTCATTTAAACATTTACCACCTGCTAGGTAAGCTTTCTGAAGTCTCCACCTCCCTCCAACAAAACTTCCACATATTTGGTTTTTTCTGAAACCCGTCTCAATGACAAAATTACAGATGACGAAATTAGGATTAATGGATTCACCACCATTCGCAGGGATCCTAACAGACAACATGAAACAGGGCTAGTCATATACATCTCAACATCTCTTCAGTACAAGCGCCGTGATGATCTAGAACATACTGGCATTGAATGTTTATGGCTGGAAATAAAACTCCCCAACCTGACCCCCGTTCTAATTGGTTACCTGTACCGAAACCCTAGCTCTTCTGCTGTATGGTTTGACACATTCTCACGAATGATGGACAACGTTTGGGCTTCTTCGAAGGAAATTATTCTACTGGGGGATTTCAATATTGACCTTCACAAACCGAACAACACGTGGAATGATATCACCATCTCATACAACCTCATACAGTTAATCAATCAACCCACGAGAGTAACAGACTCATCATCTACACTAATTGATCATATCTATACGACCTGCCCAGAAAACATTATAGAATGCATAGTCCCACAGACATCATTAAGTGACCACTATCCTATTTGCTGTACCTGGACGAGAAAGGGGTTTAAAGCACCTAAAACGGAACACATCACAGTCCATTACAGGAATTTCAAAAACTTTAACATTCAATTATTCCTACAAGACCTACAAATATCCCCTCTCTCATACGTGTACCAACTTCCGCATCCAGAAGAAGCCATAACATACTGGACACAAACTTTCAACAACGTATTCGACAAACATGTTCCTATAAAGCAGGTTCGGGTCAAAAACATCAGAAAGACCCCATGGATAACCAACGAAATACTATCAACAATGAGAGAGCGGGACGAAGCACATAAGCTCAAAGATTTCAGCAGGTATCGGATGCTTAGAAACAAAGTACAATATCTCATTCGTCAGGAAAAGAAACTACATTTCAGAAAGATGATTCAAGACAAAGCAAACAGCAAAGAAGTCTGGGCAGCCATTAGAACACTAACACACAAATCAAAGTCACTAAACTCTTTACCAAAAAGCTGCTCCCTCACGGCAACTCATTTTAGCAACCACTTCAAAACAGAAATTAGCCTTCTCAAGTCGACACTAAAGCCAATGGACTACGATATTAGTAAATTGACAGCCTTCTGCAACACTGAACACACCACAACAGATCTAAGACATATTCCTTTTCTAACAGTACATGAAGTTCTCAAATATATCTTGGCATTAAAAAACAACAATTCATCTGGGCTTGATGGTATCAGCAATAAGATTCTACGTTACGCTGCGCCCATCATTTGCGACTCCTTAACCTATGTGTACAACCAATGTATTGCACACAACTACTTCCCCACAGCATTTAAATCTGCCAAAGTGTACCCCCTCTATAAATCTGGCTCACATAGCGATCCCAACAGCTACAGACCAATATCCCTTCTATCATCTCTTTCAAAACCACTAGAGAAACACATTTACAACACCACATTTCAACACTTAACAACAAACAAACTGCTCATTGATAGCCAGTCAGGTTTCAGACCCAAACATTCCTGTCACACAGCGCTCACCAAAATGGCAGACAACTGGCTGTCGAACATAAATGATGGAAAATTATGTGGTGCTGTTTTTGTCGACTTCAAGAAAGCATTTGACATGATTGATCACACTATCTTGGTTCAAAAGTTGGAAACCCTCAGAATAGGCTCTAATCCACTAAACATCATCAAATCATTCCTGGCAGATCGACAACAGTTAGTGCTTCACAACAACTCGGCATCAGATTTCTCGAAGGTAGTTACAGGAGTACCACAGGGCTCTATTCTTGGGCCCCTACTCTTCGCAATGTTCATCAACGACCTGCCACTACATCTAAAATATTCAACTTGTGACCTCTTTGCAGATGATTGTACTATCTACACTAGTGACAATGACTGCGTGGCACTTGAAATGACTCTTCAAAGCGATGTAGACAATCTAACAAAATGGAGTAATATGAATCGTATGCCAGTAAACACAACAAAAACGAAATCTATGTTGATTACCACCAGACAGAAACTCCTAAGCTGCACCAAAAGATCGCTACAGCTACACGCGGAATCAATACAAATTGAACATGTAACAGAACACAAAGTTCTGGGGATCACGATTGACCAGCACTTAACGTGGAACTCCCATGTACGGAATTTAACCAAACACATAGCACAAAAGACGTACCAGCTAGCCAAAATAAAACACTTCTTAGACGCAGACACTAGACTATTGTTCTACACCTCACATATACAGACACATCTAGATTACTGCTCTACACTATGGGATTGTTGCCCTGCTTCCACCTCGAAGAGACTGCACTCCCTGCAAAAGAGAGCAGTGCGTCTGATCACCGATAATCGCACGACACCACACACAAGGACAGGAAAAGAACCCAAAATACTGTCGCTAAAAAAACGTCTTCTCTACAACAAAGCCAAGCTGACTCACACAATTCTATCTAACAATGCCCCGTCGTACCTAAGATCATTGTTTCAAACCAGTAGAAGGGAGGGACAACGATTACATCAGTTACGTCTGCCCAAACCTAGGATCGACCTGTTCAAAAAGAGTCTAGCCTACTCTGGTGCCTACTTATGGAACAGCCTTCCACACCACCTAAAAAGCCTACCTACACAATATTCTTTTAACAAAGCACTTTTCAAACACTTCCTCAACACTGATTATCTACCCCCATAGAAACAGTATTTGCCTGTCAACATCTCATCCATAGGTCAACATTTCTTTTCCTCTTCCGCTCATTTTTGTGTGTGAATAATTTGTTTTATATCCATGTAATATCATTATTATATTCACTTTAAAATATTATTATATAATGTAATGTATGTGTGAATGTACCCACATAATACTGTACTTTAGAAATGTGAGTCGTGAGAATGTACCCGCATACCAAAAATACAGATTAATTGTAGACATGAGTGAGTGTCGGTATACAGAATTTATTTATTTTTATTTATTGTTTTTTTTTTATTTTATTTTATTATTACTTTTTTCCCCCATTTACTAGCTTGTTTGTTTCAAAAAAAAAAAAAACCCTACTCATTTTTTATTATTATTATGCTTGCATACTGTAAATGAATGCTGTTATGGTAACTTTATAATGTTGCATGCCTTTAAATTAATGCTTAAAGCATCATGTGGGAATGAAAGGATATAGTATGCAAGATTAATGAGAGTGGAAGGGCAGAATGTTAGACGGGCCTGCGCGCCCAATTCTTTACCCTTCGAAAATAAAGTTCGTTCGTTCGTTCGTTCGTTCGTTCTATCTATCTATCTATCTATCTATCTATCTATCTATCTATCTATCTATCTATCTATCTATCTATCTATCTATCTATCTATCTATCTATCTATCTATCTATCTATCTATCTATCTATCTATCTATCTATCTATCTATCTATCTTTCTATCTATCTTTCTACCTACCTACCTACCTACCTAACAGAGAGAAGAAGGGCAGAATGTAATACGGGCCTGCGTGCCCAATTCTTAACCCTTTGAAAATAAAGTTTGTTCGTTCGTTTGTTCTATCTATCTATCTATCTATCTATCTATCTATCTATCTATCTATCTATCTATCTATCTATCTATCTATCTATCTATCTATCTATCTATCTATCTATCTATCTATCTATCAATCAATCAATCAATCAATCAATCTATCTATCTATCTATCTATCTATCTATCTATCTATCTATCTATCTATCTATCTATCTATCTATCTATCTATCTATCTATCTATCTATCTATCTATCTATCTATCTATCTATCTATCTATCTATCTATCTATCTATCTATCTATCTATCAATCAATCAATCAATCAATCAATCAATCAATCAATCTATCTATCTATCTATCTATCTATCTATCTATCTATCTATCTATCTATCTATCTATCTATCTATCTATCTATCTATCTATCTATCTATCTATCTATCTATCTATCTATCTATCTATCTATCTATCTATCTATCTATCTATCTACCTACCTACCTACCTACCTACCTACCTACCTACCTACCTACCTACATACCTAGCTACCCATCTAGCTATCCATCCATCTATCTTGTAGCGTAAGGGTTTTTATAAGTATAATGATAGTGTTGGAGAAGAAATAGAATTTGTTTTCTCTCTATAAAGTGTGAGGTCCCAGTGACAGAGATGTACACTGGTATCACTCGATACTCACGGCCGTGAAAGTATCTGGAACTGAAATAGAACAGTCAGTTATAGTATGATAAAACACGTGTATACTTGTGGAACATTTTTCACATAATACATAAATAAATCAAATATTATGATTAAATAGGTATAATGCGACCTTTGCCTTCCACCTGTACAAGCCAAGTCAGTGATGTACTTGCTGGAAGTTTATAGTATCCCAGACAAGTACTAGCATGTTATATCGTTAGGTTATTAGGACTGGTTAGGTTATATGGTTGGTTTCAATCTTCATCAAGTTTTACCCATACAGATCAACGTTAGGTATGTTAGACTCAAATTTCTAAACAAAACCTGAAAGAAAATTGATGTTATATAATTATATACACAAATATCTCTAGTAAAAACCTACCTACCATCTAGTATCGAAATAAACACAGATTTAGACTTGGTTTAGTGAAGCAGTCTGCACGGCATATACAAGTATCTAGTAAAGTATCAGCCTTGACAGCTCTCTTCTTTTGCCTACCGCTCTGGCCTGTCTTTGTGTTAGTGTGTGTTTTTAAATCGTTTCGTTCGTTCCTTTGTCTACTATGTTGCTGTTATACCCTGTTCAACCTGAAAAATGGTTATAATTGGGGTATATATTGCGTTTGTGTTTTTAAACCTAACGCTGCCTCTTTATATAGTGCAAGCGCGGGTGTATAGGAGAGCTTACTCGATTTGGTACAGTTTCGTCCTCATGAATCCATCGTTCTGAAAGCATATGTGCAAATATCCTGACAACTTTTCCTCCGTACCACTAAACACGTCAATCCTTCCCGTTCTTAACTACCTACTTTTATTTTAATTATTAGAAGCTTCCATTTTATGTACTTTTAATCGAAATCAGTTAGGGCATGTATTTATATATATTAAACTTAATAAAATAATATTGGCTTTTCCAAACTGTATTAATGAAATCAGCGTTATTCTACAAATATTCTGGCACTAGTCTCTAACTGTCCTGTCATATACTGAAATTTTCTCATCATAGGCACTTTTGACTGCTCACATAAGTTTCATCAAGCTTTATCCATATAGATCAACGTTAGGTATGTTAGACTCAAATTTCTAAACAAAACCTGAAAGAAAATTGATATTACATACACAAATATCTCTAGTAAAACCTACATACCCTCTAGTATCGATATAAACACAGATTTAGACTTGGTTTAGTGAAGCAGTCTGCACGGCATACATCTAGTAAAGTATCAGCCTTGGCAGTTCTCTTCTTTTGCCTACCGCTCTGGCCTGTCTTTGTGTTTATGTGTGTTTTTAACTTGTTGTTGTTGTTGTTTTGATGAGGTGATGGGTGGAAAGCGGGCACTTAACAGCTGACCGTTATTGCCTCTTCTCGTTCCATCTTGGTCTACCCTGTTCAACCTGAAATTTGGTTATAATTGGGGTATTTAGTGTCATTTTATTTTTTAATTTTGTATTCAATTTAAATAGCTATTGTCTTTAGCAGTTGCTGATTTCAATTTATATTGGTATTTGTCCATTTTATTTTCTCTTTTGTATTGTTTCTTGATAACAATTGTCTTTTACACTAGGTTTTACTTTGTATTAGTATTTGTTCTTTTTGAGTTGTCTTTATTTTTTTATTTCATACCTTGTTGTCTTTCCTTGTCCTATGAGTAGTTAGTAAGTTTTTTCTTCTTTGTTTTTGGTTACTAACCTTATATGTTTTCCTTTGTTTTATGTATATATCTTTAACTATTGCTTGGGCATCCCTTGGGGCATCTATACTTAAAACCTTATCACCTGTCAAGTCTATATTGTGATTTCTATAGTAAGTTTTTAATTCAAGCCTTTGTTGTTCATACTTTGTACAGTAGATCAGGTAGTGGTCTATGTCATTCTCTTCCTGACATTCTTGGCAGTGTGGTTCTTCTATCATAAAGTATGCTGCACCGAGACGGAGACGCCACAGTTTTTTGTTTGATGATATCTTTAAATCTTCTCTGACCTGGCACGTCCTCGTTGGTTCTTTCAGCAGTTTGAACGTGTGTCTGCCTTTTCTACTGTTCTTCCATGTTGTCTTCCATTCCTCGTTTATAGTTATCTTCACTTGGCTCTTGATCTCGGACCTTCCCAGTCCTGCTCTTATATTGTTTTTACTTGTTCTTCCATTCTTAGCGTTCTGATCTGCCAACTCGTTACCACCAATACCTATGTATGCTGGAACCCACACTAGCCTCACACTACATCCTCTGTTCCCTAGTGGTGTATTAATTGCTAGAATTTTTTTCCTTTATCTCTGGCCGGCTACATTTACCTGGGTGTTCTAGTGCTTGTAGGGATGATAGTGAGTCTGTAAATATCGTAACAGCTTCTGGTGGGTTATCTTCGATTATTTCTAAACTTTTAAGAATTGCTACAATCTCTGCGGTAAATATCGAAGTCCCTTCAGTTACACTGTAGCTCTTTTTTATTCCCCACTGTGGTATTACGACTCCGGAACCTAGTTGCCCACTATCACCCTTGGATCCATCAGTGTAGACGGCCAGACTTTGTTTAGTTAGTTGATCTATGAACTTTCTATTTATCATTTTGGCTTCCTTGTCTTCTATGTTTTGTTTGATCTTTTCAGTAAGCGAGTAGTCTATGATTGGTGTTTTTAGTTCCCATGGTGGTATTTTGCTTCTATATTTATTACTATGTTTAATTGTGTTTGATAGTTCTTTGAGCTGCTTTAGATCTTCTATGGTTCTCCATCCTGTTGGATATCTATCTTTCTTTAAGGGGACGTCCCATACACTTGTTTGGTTTTTGACAAATGCTTTACGTGCTGGGTGGGTCACTTCTTGTGCTACTTTACTCCAATAATTTATTCTCAGTTCTTTCCGTCTTAGACCAAGGGGTGGTATGCCAAGAGCTACTTCTAGCGCTTCTACTGGTGTTGATATAAATGCACCTGTAATGGTTCTCATGGCTGCATTTTGAATCTTGTCCAGTTTTGCTTTGTTAGAAGCTGCAGCTGAGTCATAGACTATGCTGGCATAATCCAGTTTCCCCCTGATGAAAGACTTGTAGAACATAAACATTATTTTATTGCTGGCCCCCCATCCATTACCTTTTACTATCCTTAGTATATTTAGAGGTCCCCTACAGCTTTCTACTAAATTGTCTATATGTTTATTATAATTTAGTTGTTTATCTAAAGTTATGCCCAGAAATCTTGTTGTTGAGGATGTACATATTTTCTGACCTTTAATGGTTATATTGATTTTGTTATTTTTTAAAAATTCCTTTGCTGAATATCATACCTACTGTTTTGTTTATTTAATTTGGAAGCCCCAACATTTCATCCACTCTGAAACTTTATCTATTTGTTTTTGAAGTTTTTGGTAAACATGGTTCCAGATCGCCAAATGGCACAATCATCTGCAAATTGTGATACTGCATTCTTTATGTCATTAAATTCATCTGCTAAATCATTTACAGCTATAGTGAAAATTGAAGGAGAAATCACTGATCCTTGAGGAATCCCATTCTGTTGTTCATATATTTCTGACCTATCATTATTCACCTGTACAGCAAAATACCTGTCCTGTAAAAAGTTTTCTAGATACCTATAGGTTTTACCAGAAATGCCAATCTTTTTCATTTTGTAAAGAGCTCCATCTCGCCAGCATTCATCATATGCTCTGGCTACATCTAGAAAGACTGCCACTTTTTTCTCTTTCCTCTTGAACCCTAGCTTTACATCATGTTCTAATCTTACAAGCTGGTCTACTGTACTTCTGTCTGCTCTAAACCTTGACTAGTTTGGGCTACATAACTGATTTTTTTCTAGGTAGAATTTAACTCTTTTATTCACAACAGTTTCCAGTATTTTACCTAGTTGTGATGTTAAGGAAATAGGCCTATATGAACTTACATCATGGGCTTCCTTATTAGGTTTTAGGATGGGTACTATCATAGCTACTTTCCATACTTTTGGTATCTTTTCTAAGCTCCAGATTTTGTTATAGAAGGAAGTTATTTTGTTTATAGTTTTTTGGTACTTTCTTAAGGATTTCATAACTAAGTATATCATGCCCTGAGGCAGTATTGGATTTCTCATTTATTGCACTAGTTACTTCTTCCTCTGTTATATCAGCATCTAAATAGTTTGTTTCATCTATCTGGTCTGGTAGTTCTTTTGAAAACTGTATCCTAAGTCTTTCTCTTCTGTCATTTTCTTCCTGTCCAAGACTACTTTTTGCACTGACTTTATAGAAATACTCAGCAAGGGCATTAGCTTTTTCTTTATCTGTTTCTGCTCTCTTTGGTAGTTTGATTGTTGGCATTATTGTTTTCTTATTGTTCCCTTTGATTGTCTTAAGCTTTTTCCATACTTCTTTAATTTGGGTGCTAGGTTTAAATGACTGACAAAACACTTTCCAGTTAGTTTCTTTGGCTTTAAATATTATTCTGTTAGATTCATTCCTAATACGTTTATACTCATCATAGTTTTCTTCTGTTCTGTAATCTCTATATTTTTGTAAGGCCCTTTTTCTTCTCTCATGAATTTCTGCACAGCTGTTATTCCACCAGGCAACTGGTTCTTTATTCCACTGAGTTTTTCTTTTCTTGTTAATGTTATTTATTGGTTTTAGGTGCTGTGGCATATTTTTATTTGGTATATATTTTATTGCTATTTTCAGAATTTCATTGGTCAGTGTTTCTGCCCACAAGTCAGTATTATCTGTTTCCATGTCTTTATATTCCATCCCCTCCAGCTCTGATTGGAAGGCTTCCCAGTTTGCTTTTTTTATAGTTGAAATTCGGTTTCTCTGGTTCTGGGTTTGGAATGACTTTTTCATGCATGGTTATTACAATAGGCAGATGATCTGAGTTTGTGTCTTGTAACACTTCCCAATTTACATTCGCTAGGTTGTTAGTTGCTATACTTATATCTATTGTATATTTTTGGGACCCCTACAATTCCACTTAACAATTCTACATCCTTTCTTATCCATTAACAACGAACGAACGGACGAACGAACGAACTTTATTTTCAATGGGTTTAGAATTGGGCACGCAGGCCCGTCTAACATTCTGCCCTTCCTTTCTCTCATCTTCCATACTGAATCCATTTATTCTCACATGTATCCTAAATATTACTTAAATGTACAAATATTAACTAGTATCCCTTTTGTTTTATGTTAGAACTATTAGTTTTGCTTCTTAGTTTGTATTGGCCCTATTAGTTACTTGAGGCATAAGGCCTACTCTGCGGGGTGATTCTTTAATGTAATTAAAGACTTTTTTCAATACTTGGGTTTGTGGCGATTCTTCTGTTTGTTCCTCTATCATAACTCTCTCTAAGTGCTTGATAGTTTTTGTTACCCATTCTTTCCATTTAGCTTCTTGCTTTTGTTTGCCACTTTCCTTTTCTATTGCTTCTCTGTCTATGTTAATCTCCTGTCTCTGATTTTCTATCCTTTTTAGTGTAATTTCTTTATTCTCTTTCAGTTCAGATAGTTTAACTAGCATCATTTCATTTTCTTCTTTCAGTGCTGACAATTTAACTACATCCTGGGCAATTTGGTGTTGTATGGCTTTCATTTCTTGTAGCATTGCCTCTGCACTTTTCAGTGCATTCGTATCTTCCGATGATGTAGTTGAATCATCCGACTGGTTTTTTGGTACTGTTTTATTACTTTCTAACTGGTTCTTACTTTCTTTTGCCAACTGTGACTTAATCATTTTAACTTCCTCTTGCACACTCTTAATTTCTGTTATAACTTTAGTGCTCGTATATGTATTGTTTTCCTTTAATTCTTTAATGACCATTTTGAAAGGGGTTTGGGTTGTTATAGCTTCCTTCAGTGCTTTTTTGGTCTGCTGATAAACTGGGCAGCCGTGGAATCTGGCGCTGTGGTTTCCTTTGCAATTAATGCATTTTCTGTTTGCATTATCCTTTTTATAGTCAGTATCTGACTTCGCCTTTTCGCACTGCGTGAAAGGGTTTTTTTTTTTTTTTTTTTTTTTCTTTTTTTTTTTTTTATTTTTTTTTTCTTTTTTTTTTTTTTTTTTTTTTTTTTTTTTTTTTTGTTTGTTTTTTTATTTTTTTTTTTTTTTTTTTTTTCCGAGTGCCCTCGCACAAAACGTACATACTGCCTTTCCCCTGCAAGTGTGGCGACCATGGCCAAACTTCATGCAGTTGGAGCACTGCAACACTGGGGGAATGAAGGCTTCTGTGTTTTTATGTGCTTTCCCAAATAGTACTGTCTTGGGGGGTTTCCTACCTTCTGTTGTTATCACTATCACTGGGGTTACTATACTCCCTTTCACTTTTATTCGTTCTACGTGCACCAGCTTTAAATCTGGGTTCTGTTTGGACAGATTCTTTAGCACTTCCTCACCTGACAGGGTTGGGTTTATACCTTTTACCACACTTTTTCTGGTTTCTTTTGACATCTATATTTGGATTTTGATGTTGTGGGCCAGTTGGGTCATTTTTGCTTTGTCCTGCAGTTCTTGCATTAAAGTTTTGGTTTTTTTCTGTTAAATTTAGTGTAAGCATTATTCCACTGTTTTGTTTTTGTATTTGACAATGTCTTTTTTGTCTATTACTTTTTCCGGGATCACCAGGATTTTGACGTCCGGGAGAGATCGAAGCGTGGCTTCTGTTCCAGCTATTTGTGTTATTTTCACTTTTTGAGGGCTTTCCTTTCGGTTGGAGTCTACTTTGTTTTCTCCTCTGGTTTCATGACTTGTTTTGTTTGTGTTTACTTGGTTGTCCTGATTATCATTTTCCCTGGGTCCTATCTTTTTGTTCGCTGTGCTGGTTCCTGAGCTTTAGCCTTTTTTGACTATGTTTTTTGTTGTTTGTACTACTGAGCCTCCTTCCAGTTTTTCCCTTATTGTTTTTATGCTGTCCTGTATTTCTGTGTATCTGACTTCAGGGTTCGTAGTCCTGTTTTTTCCTGTCAGGTTTGGTGTTTTTAGTTCCTTTTCCTTGGCCCACGCTATTCCTTCCCCGGACTGTTTCCTGGTTATTGGTGCCATTGGTTATTTTCCTTGTCTTTTTAGTTTGCTACTACTCTTTTTAATTTGTGTTTGGTTTTGTATGAACTTTTAGAGTTTACCCTTAATCTCGCTGCTTTAGTCTTAAGTTGTGTAAGCCTTTTTTTAAAACAATTTTATAATAATATTATTTAAGAAACACTTTTAAACCTGTCACTAGCCTATATGAGTTTTAACTTAAATTATATTTAATAGTTAAATATTCTCCTAATACTTAATATTAACTGTAATAATCTAATACTTACAACAAACTACAAAGAAAATCACCACTTAATTTATGTCTATCAAGGTGGCTGCTAGATCTCATACAAGCAAATGCCACGTGTTGATTGAATCTATTTAATTTTTTTTATAATTATTCCAAACGATACTTAACTAGTCACCAAATACTTGATATTAAATGATTAAAAGCTAATATCCCTACTTCAATCAAACTACAACAGGAATCACCACTTATATTTAATATGTCTATCAAGCCGCGTATTTAAAAGAGTTCCTAAGTTGAATATTCTTGCTTTCTCTTTTCTTTTTTTTAAATTGTATAATATTATTTAAGAAACACTTTTAAACCTGTCTTGTAGACCTAGTAGACCTAGTAGACCTAGTAGACCTAGTTTAGCAGTTATATCTAGTTCGAATTTTTATCAGGTAACTTGAATATATTTGTTGTCTTTAAATTAGTTTTCCTCCCTGTCGTGGAACATTCTAAATCCACATAAATAAATCATAATTAAATGTAAAGCCAAACGGATAGATAATTACATAGGAAGAAGACTGGTATAGGACTGTGCTTTCCTAAGGCGTACACTGCATTGCATTGAGACATGAATGTCGAAACGCGTTCTGCATATTAATTTGCTACGCTATGGCTTGAAATCAAACTGACAGTCTAGGCTAAAAATAAACTATGCATTTCTTGGAACACACGAACGAATGCGTATGACCGGCCAGATTTTTTTAATAAAAACAGTGGAAAAAGTTAAATATTAACATGAGTTTAGGTTGAAATCATGTCTCTCCACTGACAGAGTAGACCATTTAAAACTTATATAGTTAGATGCAGTAGGAATTTGCTGATAACGCGAATATAGTAAGTGTTTTGCACCATTAGTTAAAGATAAACAACTTATAGCCAAAATAAAGTAGTGGTGTCGTATTGACAACACTTGGGCAGGGTGGCTCCATGGGGCGTGGGAGATAAGACTTTTAAAATGAATGGAGGCCACACTGTTAGAATAGATTTGATTGGTTACCATTTTATGAAAGACTAACTAACGATTAGTCGAGAAAAAAAGTACTAGGGGGTTGCTAATAGAGACACGATAGGAAAGCTGGCTTTTTAATTTCAAATACTTTGTAAACATAAGGGGCCTTATTGGTTAGAACTCCCGATATTGGCAAAAAGAGCGTCAGTTCAACGGCCACATTCAAATATTTCTCATTGGAGAAAAACTTATTGCGTTTGAAAGCCAGTGCAATTATTCTTTGAAAGCCTGGAACGACAGCAGATCGAGAGTGTGCCATATTGGTCTTGCTATTCAACGTAATTTGTTCTGAGTTCTTAATTGTGGGGCACAGTGGTCCTCAAACTGTTAGAGCAGCACCTGGTCAGATTATCGTACAATCCGGAGGGCAGAGAAATATATGCCTGGGACAAGAGAACGACAGAGTGATGAAAAACCAGAGTATGTGACCTTACGTGCATAGGAGTCTGTTCCTGGATGCAGCCATCTCAAAGTTAAGAGGTGTAAACAGTGACGCTCAGTCTTATGACCCTCTTAGAATTGAAAATCATAGAACATAAAGCCAGAGAGACACGACAGTGTTTCCTTGATAGGAAAGTGTGAAAGTGTAGACCTTAAAACTTCCATTCAAAGACAGACTAGAAATGTGATGAGGAGCAACAACCACATAGCTTGAACATCCAGTATTTCCGCAAGACTACAACACACACAGCTATTACATGATGACACAGTTGTTAATTTTAACATACCCTTTGTATAATGTGTAAATATTTCATATAATTATAGTGATTGGGATTCCTGATTCCTTTGACATTGGATCAGGATATCTTTTTATAAATACATAATACATAAATTTGAAAAGTTAACACTCGACTTACTTAAGGTCCCTCTTAAAGTTGTTGAGGTTTGTGAGAGGTTTGGTGTTGTAAGTGTTGTGGGTCTTACCATAGGTGTTTAGCTGGCTGTTAATTATTGTGAACTCTCATTACATCACTATCATACCCTAGACATAACACGCAGTCATTATACAAATCCAGAATAAGTCTGACTGAGGTTGACATATGTGGTAGCAAAGAAGGCTATGTAATAAATCACAATATTAAATAGATACATAGACCTTCACAGCTGATCTCAGTCAGTACACTAAGTCCCCTATAAAGATATATATTATCCCCATTCACCACACTCCCTACAATTCCTAAATTCTACCTATATTTATAAATAGTCCCCTAATACTTAACATTAACTGCAATAATCTAATCCTAACAACAAACTACAAAGGAAATCACCACTTGAATTATTTCTATCAAGATGGCTGTCAGATATAACACAAGCAATTGGCACGTAGTGCTATTTAATTTCTATTATTTTTAATTAGAATTCCTTAGTTATATTAACACTTCTAGCTAAGAATTATCTAAAACTAACTGCACTAAGCTAATACTGAAGATAGATTTTAAAAATGTCAACTTATCTGAAAACTTTGGTAGTTCGATGAAGAATCTCCACTGTGTCTCGTCCTAAAAAGGACTATCAGGCTTGTGTAGTTTGAGGTTAGCAAAAACACGTCTTACCGCTTCGGGAAACGGAAGTCGTATGGTGTGTTTTTAAACCTAGCGCTGCTTCTTTATATAGTGCAAGCGCGGGTGTATCGGAGAGCTTTCTCGATTTGGTACAATTTCGTCCTCAAGAATCCATCGTTCTGAGTGCATATGTGCAAATATCCTGACAACTTTTCCTCCGAACCACTAAACACGTCAATCCATCCCGTTCTTAACTACCTACTTTTATTTTCCTGATTAGAAGCTTCCATTTTAAATACTTTTAATCGAAATCAGTTAGGGCATGTATTTACTGGGATTTTTTAAAGTCTATCGTCTTGATAGTCCTAGATGGGAAGACTAAGTAAAACTTTAAATTTCTCTAATACTACTTACGTCTTCCCATCTTCCCTCTAGATTTCCATTAATACATATTTCCTTTCAAGAATTAAAGCACTTTTGATAGTATTATACACTGCACGCTCTTGTAGCTTTAAATTTACTTTCCAGCAGATTCGATTCCGATATCGCCATGTTTCAGTGTCTCCTTACAACCCTTTCCCCGAACGAGCCTGCAAGGCTTGATAATATTTGCAGCCTGGCGGTAACCTTCAAAGCAAAAAAAAAAAACATCACGCCGTGTGAGCGTTAGGTTCCTTCTTTCTTTCATAAAAGAAGCATGTGTTGATAAATCACGCCACTATCTATCTATCTATCTATCTATCTATCTATCTATCTATCTATCTATCTATCTATCTATCTATCTATCTATCTATCTATCTATCTATCTATCTATCTATCTATCTATCTATCTATCTATCTATCTATCTATCTATCTATCTATCTATCTATATGTCTGTCTGTCTGTCTGGCTTTCTGTCTGTCTGTCGGTCTGTCTGTTTGTCTGTCTATCTATCTACTAATTTATTAACAATTTCATAATTTATCTTCTGTTTTAATAGAGGTGCACAAAATCGTATCATGAATGTTTCAGCGATAGACCTTGTTGTAACGACGAATTATCATGCAACGGAAAAATCTGCGCATATGTAAGTATTTTACTTCATCTAGTCTCCAGGGCCGGCCTTATGCTGAATTTACCGACTTGACCCAATCGGGCCCCGTACCACAAGGGGTTTCTCACTCTGAGTGCCATATCCAGCTTTGAGATTTTAAAAAATTGTATATAAAAATACTTATCATTGTTTTATACTTTTATGCCAGCTTCGGTCTATTATCGATCATATTTACACTCACGACTTCGTAATTTATCACAGGTAATCTCTGCCAAGGTGGATAATTATTTTTCCGACAAGTCTTGCCCGGAAACGATTATGACATTCACCCGGCCGAGCAAACATTGACAACAACTTGGGCCGACAGAGACATTCCCAGCAGTATGATTATCGACCGTGGGTCATCCCAAGGTTGTTTTTTTATTAATCGACAGCACCCATGCTCGGTCTGGTGGTAACAAGGGTTACACATTAGTAAACCACACTTCTCTCTCTTCTCTCTACAGATCCCAGGTGTCAATATGGGTTCAAACGAAAGGGATTGATTACCCTGATCAGCAAAATATGATCGATGAAGTCCCGACATAACAAGAATTAAGATAAGGCAGTGCAAACAATGAACTGAAAATACCAAATACTGTCAGAGGTGAGAAAATTAATGGGAAGAGCACAACATAAATTACAGGATGGCAAAGGTAATTGTAGCGTTCGAGGTTATTCTGTCACAGAGAACTTCTAGAATATTGATCAGATATTCAGATACTCGGGCGTCCAGTGCTCCTATGTTTGTGCTTTCATCTAGTACTGTTGTTAAAAAGAGTTTTTTTCTTCGCCTTTGACTGATTTTTTAAATCAGCCTGCACGTGGTACACTTTTGGACGTACTTCCTTATGTCCACTCCTCGACTTGGCTAAAAGTGATGTGCGTTTATATTGCGCATCGTCATTCATACTGACAAGTGTGTCGTAGATGGCGATACATGTCCAGATCTCATAATATGATACAGTATATTAATGGGAGAGACAATACTATTTGTCGGATCACAAGTCTCATTCGTCTATATGAGATTCCATCTTCGTTGTAAAATGCTCCAACCGAAGTATGGATCTGTATTCTATGACGTTGTTCAGAGCAGGGCGCTAAGGTTGCAACATCAGCCTGTGCTTTTTTCAGCTCTGCTATACTGAGGAGAAGTGGTGGGTAATTGTCAGAGCCCTCCAATGTTGGGAATAGAGTGCTCTGCTCCATCTGCTTCCTCGTAAATAACATATGGTTTTCACCATTCTGGTTTCCTAGGCTATGGCAAACAAAACAATCTTTCACATGTTGTCGAATGTCGCGATGCATGTTCAGGCAGAAGTATTCGAGGAAAACATGCCTAATTGAGGCGCGTGCACCTTGAAGAGGTGGTGACTCATGTTTATGCATTGTTTGCATCAGACGGGTGCGGTAGGAGACTGCGAAAACTATAGTGCGTTTCAAAAAGATCGGTTGACGATTGACTTCAAATATCTCAATATTCCTTGCACTGATAAACATGATTTTTTTGCATGTGGTTTTATATTTTCAATATCCCAAAGTTTTTATAAAATTCAATGTTGCAGGTAGTGTTCTTTTCTTGCAACGGCTAATTTCTTTGATCTTTTTTAACGAAGTAATTATTTTGTCCTGGAAGAAAATAATTTACCGTAAATGAAGGAAGTTGCATATTTTCGGCATAGGCGTCTATACAATTCGAATGTTAGAGGGGTTTGTTAACTGATTACTACGTGAGGTCCTTTTTTATTTCTTCGAAATATTTGAGAGAATAATAACGCCTATTCGTTGTAAATGTTACTTTTTATACTAAAACGTGAATGGATGCACGAAGAGGATGAAAGTACTGTGTATGTTAAAAACAGTAGTGAAATCGCGGAGATAAAAAGGAAATGAATTGGTTTACATATACACATAGATGGAGGAGAAAATATATAAAACATATAAGGTATTTACACACTTATTCTGAGTCAGACGAGTCTAACATATTGATGACTATTCTCGGCTGAACGAACGACAGTCCATCTTTTTTCCAATAGTCATTTTCTCTTTTAAGACACGGTCTTACCATTTACACCAATAATCTTTGTCTACCTGCGAGAGGGCGGCATATGTTAGTTCTTTCATATTGCATATCGTACTTCCTAAACGAAAAGCCAATGCTTCTAACAGTTCTCCATAATGTTGATTTCGACACATCAATGTCATTGTGTGTTCTCAGCCAAATTTTCAGTTTTCTTAATGTCACAGTTTCTTTGGAATTGAACATTCTACAAATCTCTCTTCTAATCACATCCCTGTCAAAACTATCTACTACTTCCTTTCTTCCTTGCGTCCTGGTATTGATTGAACTGAAAATTCCATTAGATTTGAGTAATTGATGAAATGAGCGTTTACTTAAACCCAAAGCGTGAATAGTTCTCTTTTCAGGATTTGAGAGACTCCGATGCAGTTTACCACGTTTAGCTTCTCTGCATAAATATTTATACATCTTCACTGCCATTGTATGCAGTGTAAGGAACTTGACTTTCATACCCATTGTACTACAGACCTAGAATACCGAAAGATACGCCTGTGCACTGAAATACACAATCAGTAGAACGGTAACTGAACGCACCGGAAGGATCAATGTAATGTTCAAAACAGTGCGATAGTGAGCTGAAACAGGGGAAAAATCACGTAAACTTGCGTTCAAGATGTTAAATCGAAATAGCGCACAAATATGAAGTGGTAAGCCCTCTCAATACACGGTTGGACTAGGAGGTGGTCGATTTTGTATACTTTAAATAAAGAAAATTTAAAACGATAAGTTTGATAACGAGGAAAAAAATGTCCCCATCGGGACATAGCGATCATTAGGTCATATGCAAAGTTGCAACAATTACGATAAAGTGGTTGCAGAGATATTGAATATTAAACAGCGGCAAACATAGTAAAACGCACTATAATTGCCTCTTGTTTCCTAGCCATTTGTATGCTAACCCCTTCTGCCTATAATATGTTCCCTGTGGAGTATGGAAGTAGTTGCCATAACAACCTTGCGAAACAAGACTTCAGGATTTTATTATCCCTTTGTGCCTTCTTCAGATGCGATATGTTCGGGCTGATTAGAGATGAGAGCATGTCCTGGGTTCTCTGTCTCTTGTGTCGACCTGGAGTCACGTGAAGAATCCGCATAGAAGACACATTTTCTCCCTAGAATCAAATAATGAACTAAATCATCTAATACTGCGGCTTTGACTGTTCCCCTGACAAACCGAGTTGAAAACTCCAATTTCCGCAACCAGAAGAATCACAGGCTCATATTCTTCCGAGGCATCTGTATTTCTACAGTTTCACGAGTTTACTGGTGGGCCTTCACCAAAGATGGCGAGATTATAGATTCGTATTTTAATCCAGAGTCATATAAACATTCTACAGTTTGTTTACCAACTGTCATGTTTTCACTGGTGGGAGGATGACTGGGATTTTATTGGCATGTCGGTAGGTTATGTTTCTCTGTCGACCTCGTTAGCAGGCATGCAACGTTATAAGGGCCGTTTATTTTGCCTTTTACCGTCCGTTGTGAAATGTGTCATTTTTACACAATTTGCCACTATCGCCTACCACTGTGCTTGATGGATCTGTTTATGCCTGGTGTGGTCCTGGGATTGTTGTGCCGTTTTGTGTGTTGTGTTGATAGTTTCTTACACATCCATAGATGGACGATCTATTTGGTAGGGGGCGATTATCGTGACCGCGCTTCCTGACAGGGTTAATTTATGCCTGGGCAAATTGATACCTGTCGGCAAATAACACTATCTGGTCAAGAGTTTTGACCACGCGCTCCGCCAGGAGTCATTGAAATGCTGCACAATTATCATCTCCTCGATCTCTTCATAAGATTCATCGAAAGTGCAGAGGGATCTCCACTTCTCCAAGTACGTTCCTAGTTGTGTAACAAATTGCCTAAACGACTCATCCTTCTGCCTCTTAGCCCCAAGGAACGTACTACAAAAAGTTTCTGCATTCAACTGAAAAATCTGGAGCAAAAGCTTTCTTGAACATTTCATAACTGTTTGTTCTTCAGTGGGCATCTTAAAAAGCTGAGCACCTCAGACTCTGGGATAGCGTCATGTTGTACTTCTTCCTCTCTAAGCCATAGGTAGCAGCTAAAGACTCAAATCTAGAGAGATTCATGTTTATCTCTTCAGAAGCCACTTAATAAACATCTAGTTGAAGG
Organism: Oreohelix idahoensis; assembly: GCA_024509875.1. NCBI lineage: Eukaryota > Metazoa > Mollusca > Gastropoda > Stylommatophora > Oreohelicidae > Oreohelix > Oreohelix idahoensis. The sequence continues at coordinate 48,970 of JAMPIV010010357.1, read as the reverse complement.
AGGCCGCACTAGGCGCCGCCGCATGAGCGATATTTCCCCCATCGCTGTCTAGAGAACTTTCGCGCTGCTAGTACTGGAACTATATTCGGTTCTCCTTCCTTCATTTTCTAGTTTCTTCGGTCGGATTTCTTGGGCCCTGTCCTTTTATCTTTCCGCTGCTTCATGTTCTGCTTTGATTTTTTCGAAGTCACGGACAATTTTTCTTTCCTCGTTTTCCAAAGCCTACTCTGCTTTCTACTGATTTGCTTTCTCTTTTTCTCTCTGTTGTCTCACAATGTGATAACAAAATCAGAAAGTTCTTTTGCAGACAAACCGAGATCTTTGCCAATATTTAAGTAAAAAGTGTGAAGGGTTTGAGACTCGGAAATTCTCAACAAGAAATCTGTATACAAAGCTACACAAAAATACAATTGCTACTTAACTAGTAAAATGTTAAATTACAACACCAAATTTAGCTACAACAAAATAACTGTTATGACACTTAAACTTTTTAACACAAAATTTGTTTTGTTTTTTCCAATTTTTCAATGATTATATGTAAAATTATTTTACTATTACTTATGAATGCATCGTATGCTCGGATTTATCAAACAATACACACTGACAATGTGTAACAGATAGTGTCGGCAACAGAAATTCTGGTGCAATTATATTGTCATGAGATCGATTTAAAAAAAAAAAAAAACTTAAGTTTGTAATTAAAGGGAAATAATCCAAAATACATTGTGAAGGAGGAGACAAGAGTAGAGTTGACGTCACTTGGTGTCAAGTTTGGAATTGTTTTGTTTGGCAAGTCAGCGAAGGTGAAGTAGACTACCTGATTATATTCTCGTGCGGTGAATGAATTGCTGAGTTGTTTGCGAGATAGTCTGTTCTAGAATGTTCGGGAATAGTTCTTGTAATAAATCGTGGTTCAAAATTAAATCAGTCAGATCTAAAACATGATAGCGTTAGGAAGCAATTTTGCTTGAGCTGTGTTAAATTTAAAGTGGCAAGTGAAATTGAGGGTTATCATCGGACAATATGCCAAAAAGTTTGGTTGCTTCTGTGGTGACAGAAAAATGAATTATTGTCTAGACACTCAATCGCTTGTACGCCACAAGTATAGATGACAGTTTGTTATTCATTTCTGTTGACAAGATTGTCAGTGTTCCCATCAAGAGAGAAAGTGTCTGTTATTTCGAAAAACTCAGGTACTTTGACATTTTAGCCTCATAGCGAAAGGGAAGAGCAGTAGGCAAGATGACAGACTAACGAATAGTAAACAAACAACCCTGGCTGTAGGCCAGTATTCATTAAGATACACCAAGTAAAGACTGCAGAAATAAAAGACAGAGTCAGATAAATTATGTGAGAGCAAGAAGAATGAAGATAATAATAAGATATGAAGAACTACATGACAGCTAGAAAAGTGGAGCAGCAGTGGTTTTCAAGTCGTGACCACCATAACAAAAAGAGACAGCTAGAAATACTGAAGCAGCAAGAGTGAACGAGAGAGCAAGATTGTTATTAACAATTGATTAGAATTTGTTGCTGCACCAGTCGGTCATCATCATGGGAAGATTGGGCAAACAAATACACTTCTGAGTATTAGGTATCCTGACACAAAATCAGTTGTCCCTCCCCCCACATCATTCCACCATCCAATCTGACTCAGAACTGTATCCCCTGAGCATTAATAGTAATCCAAGTGAGCGGAAAACATCCATTGCAATTATATTGAACATGTTTACATATACATATGCACTGGTTTAAAAGGTTACTATAATAAGTATGTACATCAGTTCTCTCATCATCCACTCCCTGCTCTATATGTAACTAAGGACCACCTCTGCTTATGGTTCTGTATGAGAACCTCGCATAAAGAAGTCACTAGCTCCTGCAGTGGTGGTTCGTGAAACTATCATTCTATATACTGAGTTTGCCAGCCTCGTCTGACTTTGACATCCAGTAGCAATTTTCACGTGTTAATAAACGCAAAATATAAAATTATAAAATGTACAACTTACACAAAATGTCTTTGAGAATGCAAATGACTTCTCTCTCAGAGAAATAGTTAACGCAACCCGATTAGGATGCCTCTTACGCGTAGTCTGGGGTACTGCTTTGCAAATAAAATCTCACTATGAATTAGTGTTAAGGTCCTAGGATTCTGAGCTTTGCGTATTAATGAAGGTAGAATTTTCTTAAGAGTAAGTTCACAAGATGATCAAACAGGTTGTCCGGTTATTTAAAGTGATATCCTATTCCTTACTCTGGCTTTTCTGGCGGTCTTCTTGACGAGTTGAATTTCATAGTGCGGCAAACTCACAAGATGCTAAATTATAAGGCAACATTTGGCCCACATCCAGATTGCTACTGTATGACAAGGCTCTAATCAGAAATGCACTTTTATATTCCAAATGCCAAGCCAATAGCAAGTAAGATGCGTATATTTCTCCTTCTCTCACGAGAAACTCCTACGTAACAAATACAAAAATAAATGTGTTGTTTACAGTCGCCATATATGATATGCCAGCTTCCGTCTATTATCGATCATGTTTACACTTACGACTTCGTAATTTATCACAGGTAATCTCTTTCAAGGTGGATAATTATTCTTCCGACAGGTCTTGTCGGGAAACAATTATGACATTCACCCGGCCCAGTAATTATTGACAACCATTTGGAGCAACAGAGACATTCCCAGCTATAAGATAATCGACTGTGGGCATCCCAAAGATGTTACTTATTAATCGGTCGCACCTATGCCTGGTCTGGCAGGAAATTGTGTTACCAATTAGTAAACCACACGTCTCTCTATCGATCCCAGGTGTCAATATGGGTTCAAACGAAAGGGATTGATTACCCTAATCAGCAGAAGATAGTCGCTGAAGGCCTGACATAACAAGAACTGAGGGAAGGGAGTGTAAACAATGAATCTAAAATACCAAATACTGTTAGAGGTGGGAAAAACTAAAGCGAAAAACACAGAATGAATTAAGGAATGGCACATGTAAATGTAACGTTCGAGGTTGTTCTGGCACCACATGCATAACATAACCCACGTGGTTTCCTAGCAATACGAGAATATGGCTGCATCAATACATGAATAAAAAAATACACAATCGAGTGAATTCCGTAACATTTCAATGCGGAATGCAATATCGTATTGCTTATGTTACATCCTGCTTTCAGCGCTTAACGTTTTTGTAGATTATAAACTTAAATGTGTAGACCGCTGTTGTTTCAATTTATTCATAGCACATTCCTTCATGAAAACAAAAAGAAACAACTTAACATAAAGCAAACACACACTAAAGGGTAATGGCACAACAACAGAAAGAGCAACAGTAACAAAAGAAAACCTTTGAAAATGATCCCGAAAATGTTTTCTTTGAATGAGATTGGGTTTACAACTCCACGCATAGCTTGTAATTTAAGCTGTGGTCTCTTTAACAGTAACTTTTCTTTGGTTTTTTATATATATTATATTTATATTATATTTATCTTAAAAGAGCAGAGTAAAACGTTATTCTAATTTTCAGTAATAATTTACATAGTTATGAAAAAGTAAGTGTACAATGACAACAGAAAATTAAAAGCGAGTACTGAACAGGAAACATATAAAAACTGTATAAGTAAGATACCGTGTTTCCCCGAAAATAAGACCTACACCGAAAATAAGCCCTAGTGCATTTCCCCGAAAATAAGCCCTGGTGCATTTCATCAGCTAGAATGAGAGACTTGTTGCCGAATGGCCAGTCAGAGTACAGATGCCACTAGTGCGCACTTGATAATGAACGGATGTGGTTCATAATTCAATACGTCACTCGTGTGAAATAAAGAAGCAGAATTTTGGCGCCAGCAATTTCTCGTCCCTTTTGTGTGTGCCATCGTTCTTAAGTCTCATAATTTTTGTTGCCACACCTGTCTCGTAAGTCTTCAATTAACACTTGATTTAATGGTAGACTTAAGGGAATAATATTTTGACACCCAGACAAGATGAGTGCAAAAAGAAAGAGCTATTCCGTCGATTACAAGAAAGGAATCGTTAAAGACTCCCGGGGCAAGAATCTTACGGCTTTCTGCAAAGAGAAGAAGCTTGATTTCCGAATGGTGCAAAAATGGCGAGCAGAGTACGATAACCTCAGTCAACAGGTGGAAGAAGGAAATGCTAAGAAGCGCAAGTGTGGATCAGGTCGGCAACCAATACTTTCTGAACTGGAAGACATCATCTGTGAATGGATTGCTGACAGGAGAGCAAAGTCTTTGGTTGTGCGCAGGGCTGATATTCAAGCATTTGCCCTTGCAATGACACCACATTTAGAAATATCCCCAGAAGAATGCAAAGCATCACAACACTGGCTGGATGGCTTCCTTCGGCGATATAAACTGTCTCTAAGAAAATCGACAACACTGTTCAAGCTGGAAGATACTGAAGTTATTAAACGTGCACTTGCATTCAAGTACTTTGTTGATGTCATCGACTTTTCTAAATACCAACTCTCCAACATGATTGCCGTGGATGCATCTGCAGTGTTTATGGGCCTAGGATCTCAAACGACAATTGATCAGACGGGTGCCTCGTCAATCTACATTTCGTCCACTGGTTACGAAAGTGCACGTGTTACCTGTATTTTGGCAGTTTATCTGGATGGAAGGAAAGCCCCACCTCTAATCATCACTAAGGGCAAGAAAGATAACATTGAATGTGTTTCAGGCATTTATGTTCTTGAAACCGAAAAAGCCTGGTGCACACAAGCAGTTATAAGGAAGTGGGTCGATTTAATGTTGCCTCTTGTTTTGCCAGGTGGTCAACGAGGTCTGCTAGTCTGGGATTCAGCCAGCACTCACCGCGCTAAAGACATGAAGAACTTCCTGGCAGAGAGAAGAATAGATCAAATAATGATTCCCACAGGAATGACTTCTTATCTCCAGACTCTTGATATTGCAATAAACAAGCCATTCAAGGACCATTTGCGTATAGAAATCAACGACTACATTGAAAATAGAATGAAGAGAAACTCAAAGAAGAGACATTGGTCTGCAACCAGACGATACGGGTAGATCTCATAACCCAGCCCCCAGCAAACATCGTAGAGCAGTTCTGTCGACGACGGTTTGATCATGATTGCAGAATGGGAGAAGATCGTTACCACGATAAGTATGTGAAACTAAGAGCCATAGATTCAGACCTCCATGACGACTCAGAGTCTGCTGAGAGAACAACATTAGACACTCTATGAAGGACCGAGGACTAGATTGGAACATGGCTAGGAGTAAAACAGCCGAAAGGATAGTATGGTGCTCTTTCTGTCACACCTGTACACCCCACGGTAGAAGAGGAACGACGATGTAAGTAAGTACACTAATTAATCTCGGAAACCCGTCGGAGTATTTCCTGTTTAACTGATTCCATTTCGAGATCACCTTCTGGAGAATTCACAATCATTCTCTTGTCGCTCCCTGCGACTAATGTGACAATGAAGCACTTCCTTCACTCGTCCTGAAACTATACTATTGGAGCTCGCCATTCACCTCCTTTTCCATATTGAATGATTTCTTTTTTTTTTTTTTTTTTTTTTCAAAAAAGCTCAAATGTTGATCTTTCAAATTCAGGAGTACAGATATTATTCAGAAATATTTTCGTTTTAGAAATATTTTCGTATGTCGACTATTAATCATCTGGACCAATTTGAATTTGTTCTTGATGGCATGGTTAAATTTGCTTGCACTTGTCGCACCGATGCAGTATAATAGGGTATGATGGATATAGCCATTGGAATATTATCAAGAAGGTTTCTAGAAATCGGCTTGTTAAGAAAAGATAGCGACTCATTCGAGATAAGGACGAGAAGAGGAGAAGGCGAACGCTGTCCCAAAGGTCGTGATAAATAAATCATGATGGATTAAGGATCATTGCAGCATTGACATCTATTAGGGTGTTTATGTTTGGAAGATATATATTGTTGTTTATCATAGATCAGTGTTGGACCACTTCACATTCCTGGGGTCTACCATCAATGACAAAATCTCACTGGACACAGAAATTGACAACAGCATTGGCAAAGCTGCAGCTACCTTCACGTGTTTGGGGAAACTCCAAACTCACAATGAAGAGCAAAGCTGCGGTATATAACGCATGTGTCACCAACACACTCCTGTATGTCAGCGAGACCTGGACAACCTATTCTAAGCAAGAAAGAAGGCACAATGCCTTCCATCTTCGGTGCCTAGGCCACATCCTTGGCATTTCTTGGAAAGATAAAGAGACAAATGTCTAGGAGTCTTGTCACGTGCTGGCCTTCAAAGCATATTTACACTGCTTGGACAGCAAAGACTACACTGGCTTGAATATGTCCACCGCATGGAAGATGGTCGCATCCCAAAAGATATCTTCTATGGCCAACTAGCAGATGGCAGAAGAACAGTTGGGCGACCGCTGAGGTTCAAAGATGTGTACAAGAGAGACATGAGGGCACTGGACATAAATCCAGCAACGTGGGAGGATGAAGGTGCTGATCGCACCAAGTGGCGATGCTACCTACGGCGCCACCTCAGATTGAGCGAAAAGAAACTAACACAACAAGCAGAAAAGAGGAGAAAACGTTGAAAGGAGCACCAGGACAACAAGCAGTTGAGGGATGTCACCTCAGGGGCGCATTCCCACAGTCAGTTATGACTGAGGGAGCTATTATTCTTTTAATATTATTATTATTATTTTTATAGGTGCTCCATTGAGATCACGTTTACCTGAATAGTTGTGAGGTAAATGAGAGCTCAGAACAACCGTTATATTTTTTTAAGTGTGATAAAAATAAGTAGTGTATGAGTTGTCATCAGTCAGCTTGTTGTGAGTGAACACAATGTTGTGAGTTCAGTTTATTGTTATTGTTAATCATTGTGACACTGACAGAATATTACTAGCCGGTATTCGATTACTGAAATCACGAACTGATGATACAAGAGAAACAATAGTCTCGGTTCCAAGCGCACAACAGCCATTGTTTTTAAGGCTGTCAGTCCTCGCTTGCACTTCTGTATGATCAGTTCGACATGATACTTGAATGATAGCCCACGACCAAACGTTACTCACAGATCCCTCAGCCTGTCTTTACTCTAAATGTTTAGGCCATTGAAAGTGATGTCTGGAAGGTCTGCTTTCACTACTGAGTTGTTCAAAGAGCACCACATCACACAGGCCTTGTTGGGAGTGACCTTTGATCCGCTTTCTTCACACCATTTAGAAACCACCTGCAGTGTCTCGTGTATGCCTTGGACCATTTCCTGTCTGTCTGAGCCAGTTCTGTACATGAGTATGTCATCTGTGAAAGTTAATATTCGTCCCAGTCCTGTTGGTTGAAAGGTTGCTACTTTTGCTGTGTAGATGTTAAACAGCACTGGTGATGGTGGAGAACCCTGGGGTAGACATGGGCAAATGCGCATTGGTTCTGATGTCCAAGTTCCCAAGCGAAATGCAATTGATCTCTCCATTAAGGCAGCTGCTATCCACCTTGTTATCCAAGGGTTTACACCATATGCCTTTATACAGTCTATTAGAGTTGCAACGTCCACACAGTTAAAAATATCCTTTAGGTCAATTGCGACAGCAACGTTTTCCCTTTTGCCCTGGAATCCCTCGTACAGATCGTACGCAAACGTTTTAGCGTTACCCCATGTTGTTGTCATAGGCCTGTAGTGTAGCAGTGTACACCATACTCCTCCACAACTTTTATATAGACGTTACAAATACTCTACCTGGAGCGCTATTCTCGTATGATGTAGTGAATTTCTAAATACAATATCTAAATTAATATATAACAATATCGGGCATAAAGGAAAAGATAAGAAAGTACAAAAGAATTTTCTACTAGAACTGTTGGTATCGCCTACGCCTTCAGATTATTATTTGCTAACGAATGGCCGAACAAAACGGTACCCAATTTTTCAAATTCGTCCTTGACATAATCACTTTTCCTAGTTCTAAGAAAATATTTGCCTAAAATGCATTGTGGAACGAGGAGGGGAAATGGATAGATGAAATGCTAATTCGTTTCGCATTGATTTTAAACTAAAAGCCAATACCAGCACAGGGGTAAGCCTTGTCTTAGGGGTTTCCCCAAAATACGAGGGAAAAGTTAGAACATGTAGACAACTCGTGTCACAAAAACAACCTTAGCTCTTATTTCAAAGGACGTAAATAGAGAAGACAGCACATGGAAAAGAATTGAACGGGTGGTAGACTAAAAATAAAAAACACTAACATAGAAAAAAAAACTGTGTACTTCTGAACCAAGCCAACTAGTCCCATATAAATTGTATATTCGTGTACCTTAGGACTTGCTAACAAAGAATATGGTAGTAGTTACGCAAATAGTCCATTAATTAACTAATTATAGCCATAATACTATAGTGGAGTCGACCAGACTGTCAGGTAAGATCATGCCTGCTTATATTTTTTTATGGCATGTTTTGAAAAAAAAAAAAGACTTTGGGTAAATGAGGTTAAAAGGTACAGGATATTTGATTGGTTGGATTATAAAGGAAGGCGAAGTATGATTGGTTGACCTAAAACTAAAAATATATTTGCCTTGGAAACATATTGGGAGTTGTTATTTGAAACGATAGATTCAAAAATAAATGTAAACATGGTCCCATTGGACAAAGCAGTAGAGATTGGTACGAAACGGGGACTGTTCACTGCCATTTCAAGAAAATTTTGTGTAAAGCAAGATCGATGAGAGCAGGCGGAGAATTTTCTAACATAGGAAAAGCCTGGACATAGGGGCAGATCGAAAATGTGCCATATTCTATTGCCTAGTCATCGTTAATTGTGTTATTTCATTGCATCTGTGGTAAGATTGATTTTCTTAACATTTTATTTAAAATAAAATTTGAATGTGAGATACTAATATACGATTATAAGTAAGTGAGTCTATGGCAGACTCAAAACAGAGTCTAGAGATTGATCCAGCATATGAAAGACTATCAGAGAGGTGTAGACCAACTAAGTTATATATGATTATCATCAGGAGCATAATACCTATCCTATTGTATGGACAACAGATTATTGCTGGAATTGCAGAGGCGTTGTAAGTATTAGGGGAGAGGAATACTAGTATACATGGTCACATCAAAAGAAACTGGTGAAAGGGATTGTCGTAAAGAGCTGATCTTACATGTTTGTTTGTAATGTGCCTGTACTGGTTTTTGAATATTAGTGTAGGCTGTTGATTACGAAGGAGGCATATCCTTCTGATTTCAGAGTTTTTTGGTGGCTGTCAATAACTGGTGCCAGACTACAGTGGGCCGATATATTCATGCCACAGTCTTGCCTTTTTCGGAGACAACTGTAAACCACCATCATTCTTGAAGAAGTGGGAGCTGAAGGTTGTCGTTCAGCGAAGTGCAGGAAGAGTCCTACATCATATTACCAAGATAGGTGCATGTTTCGGCACCTGGTCGCTCAACTAACATTATATTAAAAATAAGAGACGGGGAATAGTGATATAAACATTCCATCACTGTCCACAGAAACTTACAAACAACATGCAGAGATGATGATAATAAACAATCAACCAGTGTATACTAGAAGTCACCTCAGTTAGACAATACAACTACACCCTTATATAATAATAATATGTGCAGTATGGACAGAAGATCCATTATGTAAATTGATTGATGTAATTAATTTCGATGATTTCACTTTTGATTGTCAATCCTGATTCCAAATAAATTAGATTCAGGACCATAAATTGAAAGACATTAACTTTATCAAACTTACAACCACTGACTTACTAAAGATAGTCTTTTAAAGTGTAGTTCGTATGTGATTGTCGTGGTACTGTTGTGTTGTATTAGATAATAAAATAATTTGTGAAATTGTTTATATGTTTAGTTGGTTAATGCAACCTTACACTAACATTTCATAACCCTAGACACCAAACGTAGTCATCTTACATTCTATCTAGAATAAGTCTGAATGAGATCATAGTGGTGGTAGTAGAAAGGTGCCCTGGAAATTTACTCTAATATTTATTATATTCAGGGACCTTCACAGCTGACCTCATTCAATACACTAAGATTTCTTAACAACAAACTGTATTAACATCAAATCCATCACATATGAGACAGTGTTTAATGTATACGTTACAATATACAATTAAACTTATGATAGCTTGATAACGAACAACGTTACAAGCTTTGCCCCCTACCTTTCAGGCGAAGTATAAACAATATTAGAACGGGAGTGAGACAGGGATGCCTCTTGTCTCCATTTCTTTTCTTACTAGCATTAGATTAGGTTATGAAAACATCGACATCACACAACAGAAATGGAATCCAGTGGAATCTGACAAAACAGCTTGATGATCTGGATTTTGCAGATGACTTGGCTCTTCTGTCCATAACCATAATCAGATGCAGGAGAAAATGAAAATTCTCGATGAGAGGTCACAACAAGTGGGCCTGAAAATAAACAGGGAAAAGACAAAGATTATGAGAATAAATGCAAGAAATGATAACAAGGTTGAACGTGAAGAAACACCACTAAAAGATGTAGAATCTTACACATATCTTGGAAGTAATATAGACAAAGTTGGAGGGACAGACAGTGATTTCAAAATAAGAATACAAACAGCAAGAGGAGCTTTCATTGCATTGGGAAACATATGGAGAACAAGAGAAATCAAGTACAACATGAAAATAAGAATCTTTAACTCAAATGTGAAGTCAGTCCTATTGTATGGCTCTGAAACATGGAGAACAACAAAAACAACAGACTGTTATAAACAGGTGCTTGCGTAGAATAGAAGGACTGAAATGGTATGACAAAGTCACAAATGTGGAATTGCTGACAAGAACCAGACAAGTGCCAGTGGAACAAGAGTTGAGAAGAAGACGCTGGCGATGGATAGGACACACATTGAGGAAATCTGTTGATAGCATTACAAGGCAGTCCTTGTTCTGGAATCCACAGGGAAAGAGAGGCAGAGGTAGACCCAAAAACACATGGAGAAGAGAACTGGAAACAGAGGTGAAAATGATGAGGAAAACATGGAAAGAACTTGAGCGGATGGCACAGGACAGGAGGACTTGGCATGTGTTTGTTGAAGGCCTATGCTCCTTGGGGAGCTAAAGGGTTTTATTGATAAACAATATGTGAAGATGTATGTGAATTGTTATGAAATGGTTCTCACACCTCGAAGTCGTTATATGACAAATATAAATTTAAGAAGAGAAATGAACGTAATGTTCTTTGTCGTTAATTACATTTAGGAAAAGGAATTTGATTTTAACCATAAGAACCGAACACCTATGCGTATGAATTGGACATTGTGTATGAAGAAACATTTTGATTAATAGTTTTGTATTATATGTTTATGATAATATTTGTAGAAGTGCAGTAGTGTCGCATATCTGGGACGTGAGAAAGAGTCATTAGATTTAACAAAACAGGCTGAAGTCAGCATTTGCTCTGTCAGCAGTGATGACAGAATCATGAACTCTTGACTCTTTCCCATGTAAGAGCAGAGGAAACAGGTATCGGGTGTAAAATGGTAGAAAGTTAAATACCTACTCTCATACAGATAAGAACACACTAGGACAGAGTGTTTAGAGATTTTAGACAGGCAACTTAACAAGTCTTCTTCTTCTTCCTTGATCGTCCTGAACAGGACGTTGAACGCGGTGTGTCGCCGTTTACAGCAAAGGTGCGATATTTGCGCCTTTCGGCCCAACACATCCGACTTCCGCACGGCATTTTGGGAACCGGTTTGCCTTCCCTCTTCGATCCCTACTCTCTCAGCTAGAGTACAGTGATGCAGTCTGTTTCTAGGACCACCACTTGGAGGTGCAGTAGGGTCTTGGTCAGCTCTGGTTCGCTGACCCTGACGCAAGCAGTCAATCTATAAGTCGCTGACTGCATTCATCTCTTTTGCTGCGTCTTCGGTCCCAACTTAATAATTAAAACAACTAAAAATGTAGGAAGTTGGTTAATGGTCAGTGTGCTTGATTAGCCAGTACATGGACAAATGATAAAGTAGGAAAGAAGTATTGATTTGTATAGATACTATTTTTGTAGAGAATAGCTATAATAATAATAATAAATTATAAGAAAGGCATTTCTAGATAATCTCGGCTAGTGTTAGAATAACTAGTGTTAGTCTTTTAAGTACAGATAACTGGAGAGAGTATTTCGTCGAGCGTTAGAGTTTTGGGTCCGACTCTGTAGTGCTCCGATATACTTTGTGGTTTGCATTAGTAGGACGGATTATTTGTTGAGTAGTAGAGTTTGGAGAGGGCTCTAATTAATTCTAATAACTCTGAGGATTTTAACAAAGTAAGAAAGAGAGAGAGAGAGAGAGAGAGAGAGAGAGAGAGAGAGAGAGAGAGAGAGAGAGAGAGAGAGAGAGAGAGAGAGTAGTTCTCAAGCTGTTAACCAATGATCTTTATCAACTAAGGTGAATAGTGAGTAACAAAAGGTTCTTGGGCCATTTTAAGGATACTGTTATTTCTGCGTGTTGACGATGTAGAATACATTGAATATTTATAACTTCACGCTGTTGGTTGACAGGTTATAGTGAAGCGATAATGTGTGATCCTGCAGAATGGCAGGCAACAGAAATAAATAGTGGTGAATTTATTCCGGGCGTTTAACCTTTGATGCCACTTATAAGTACACATCATGAGAACACTGACTCAATACTCACTTATAGTTACTGTAAAACGTAATCAGAAATGTTCATTGCATATTAAGAAAGAAAAAGAATATTACTCTACACGAGATTTTGAGACTCAGTGTAACTTGTCAGTTGATTTAGTTTATCATGTGATGAAGAGAACAATGGTTCTCAGGTTTTTGTCTTCATGGGGACCAGAGTATATTAATTGAGAAGAATGAGAAAAGAGGTTCCCAACTTATTAGATGATGATAGGATTAGTACGTGTAGTGCAAAAGTAAAAGAAATGAAAATTATAATTATTACAGTGGTGTACAGTGCATGCAATAATATTATTATATTCATATTTTATTTGGTGGAGATAAATTTTAGTAATCTTAATTAATATTAGCCTTATAGTAGTTGTTGTCAGTGAACTACTAAATTGTTGTTAAGAGATTTTGTTAGTTAATGTTGAATACTATGTCAATGTAATAGTGAGTTTTCGTTGTGACTTTGTTAAGTGTCGTCAATTACTTATGAGTTACTGAGAGATGAACTGTGTCAACAAACTAAAGGTGAGAGATAACATCATATTATAAGCAATATCACGTGCCAAGAAACACCAACAGGAGCTGCATTCTCATGCGGAAGAACCTACCTGGTTTGAACAATGTTGCACACAATTCTGTAGATTGGTGGTAATCAACAACTAGGGCGTGTAGCCTTTCAGACCACTGAACACTTATACGAACATAACATGTGCCTTGTGTTTATACGGTGCAACCCGATCTGATGTGAACTTTGCACAATTGACAAATCAATAAACTCATTTACAAACGGCATGTGCTCTGTTACATATAACTTTATTTGGTGCCGTCACCCTTAGCTCCGTCACAATAACAACCCAGGGTATCAGGAAGAATGTGTGCATTTTCGAGGTGGCTCATTACTTGTCTTGCAACTATCTTTTCACGTAATTTACCACAGATATTCTGTATAATTCGATAGCTGTTGAGCAGTGTGTGATCTTTGCTAGGTTTAGGAAGTGGCCAAAGGAAACTGTGTAGCCAGTCTTCTGGTAGCTCAGCATTCTGTATGCTGGTATTGAAATCGCTCACCATATTTGTAATGGCTTTGTCGTCGAGCTGTTTAATGTGATGGTATTGTACACCATCAGGACCTGGAGCAGTGTTTATGCTGGTTTTCAATGTGTACATCACGTCCTTTTCAGAAATGAGATCGAAGTTTAATAGTAAAAAATAAACGTGAATTGAGAGATGGTCAATCGTCGAGAGAGATTCGTACGTGAGTTAAACGGGCAGTCGAAAGCTGGTTCTCAAACGAGCAGGTTGTTTCGTTTTGCGGTCTCAGTGGAAATAATAAGTTGTAGTTGTTTGACTGTAGGAGATGTCACGAGAAGCTTAATTTGTTGTACAATACAATTATTTATATGTGAGTTGGTGACCGGGGAATTTTTATCCGGCAGCTGGTGAGTCATTGTAAATGCTCAATCACTACCCATGTTCATCTCATTTCATAATCGGAATCTCTTCTACCCCGTGAAACAAGGTGTAGAGGGGGCCCAGGAGCACAAAGCCCCTGGGCAAAACGTGTAATCAAAGTGACAGGCAAACAGGTGATTAGCCCGTTGTGCCTGAACTTGCCCTCATGTGTACTCTCAATCGCTATAAAACTACCAAACCTTCGAGACGTCATTCCAGCCAACATGGACAGAGCCACATATACCCGAAGGTGTCGAGGGATTTCCCTTCCTCATCTGACCGAAAGCATTTATAGAGGAACATTCAGCACCCGAAGGTCTGAGGAAAAGAGCAGAATCTGAAACGGACACAGCAGTCTGTCTGTTTTATCAATACTGGGAGGTCCCCAAAGTGGTGCACCACACACAGTCAATCAAGACAGAAGGTTGCCTGCTAATGCGTTCCGAAAACCAACAAAATAGAACCGAGGTCCTATTCCATGCACCATTATTCAGGCAGCCGAGGCCTGCTTTGAACACTCTAATTTTTTTCAAAGTAAACGCGCCGGCCACCCGGGACGCTCAGCGAAGAGCACCCGCGGGAGAGAGCCGGCAGACGGTAGGGCAGGAGACAACGGGCAGTGAACCGGCGCGAGCCGGACCGCCTGCCTGCGCCTGAGATCCAACTACGAGCTTTTTAACTGCAACAACTTTAATATACGCTATTCCCTCCCGGCGATCTTTGTCCTCTCAAGACTGTGTGTGGTCCCGGCTGCCGGGCCCTCCTAGTATAGTAGAGGCAGTGCTATGTCTGTGTCCGTCTTGATAACGTCATTTGACAGTGGTAGAGGCTCATCCGCTGCTACGCCATTAATGAATAGGGCCGTGTCATGTCGAGACTGTGTGAGGTCCCGATAGCCGGGTCCTCCCAGTTCAGGTGGGCCAGAGCTTGTTTATTCTTGGTAATGCAGCTCGGCAGTGGTAGAGGCCCGGCGCCGGCTGCGCCTACGCCTCAATACGTCTTGTCACGGAGATATAACCCCCTTTTTGCAGGGTAGAGAACCTCTTGTCTCGTGGCATTGCACCTTCGCTACCCGACGGGAGGTTCCCTGGGGTTGCAACAAAGCCCAAGATCGATCGTCTAGGAGATATAACCCCCTTTGCAGGGTAGAGAGCCATCAAACCTCGGAACATGGCACACACTCCATAGTGCCACTGGTGCATTATGCTTCTGAGTCTAGGATGCTCCCTGGGGTTGCAAGAAAGCCCACCTTCGACAGACATGTGGAGGCGGTGGCTTCGCCACCGCGACACTATGCTGTCTGGCTGCTCGTGCCATGGCCGGTGACTGATTGCTCGTGTCAGTCTCGTCTCGGAGATATAACCCCCCTGCACCGGGTAGAGAGTGTCAAACCTCTTGGTATCGCACGCACGCCAAAACGGGCCTGGTGTACCATACCGCTGAGTCTAGGATGCTCCCTTGGGGTTGAAACAAAGCCCACACCTCACCTCCCATAACTAGCTCAAGGGTATGAACGAGTGAATAACTCGTCCCCTAAAGGGCAAAAGAGTGAATAACTCGCGCCCAGGGTTTCAAACAAACAAACAAACAAACAAACAATATACGCTATTGGAGCTGGAATTACCGCGGCTGCTGGCACCAGACTTGCCCTCCAATAGATCCTCGTTAAAGGGTTTAAAGTGTACTCATTCCAATTACGGGGCCTCGAAAGAGTCCCGTATTGTTATTTTTCGTCCCTACCTCCCCGTGCCGGGAGTGGGTAAGTTGCACTACCCATGTTACCTGTGTTAATATATGATATTGGAGACTGAACCACGACACCCTCCATGCTAGACTAGGAGGAGCCGTAACAACATTTTTCCCTAATATCTCGACTAAGAAAGAGTCCCAGCTTTGCGAACGCATGATTTTGCCCATATGTAATTACCTAACACACTAATCACTAAATAACGTAGTAACACTATATACGGATATGTGTTTATTTGTTAAATATATACGTAAAGGGTTAGATGGAAGTATAAAAGATTATTGTGAAAGACATTCCCACATAAAATTTTAAAATGTTTTTAATTAAAGACGGTAGTGAAACTATGCAACCAATATAATAATCATATAATAATAATATTACCATACTAATGACAGTAATCTACCTAGTCCATAATCCTTTTAAATTCTCTCCACTGAATGATCGCTAAAAGGTATGCATGGATTGTTCAATACATAAAAATATTTTCCACAGTGAGAGTTATCTCGAAGACAAGTACCTATTGCTGTTAATATATCACACACGTAATAACGCGAAACGTGTGCGATCTATTGTCCATCAAAGCTTAGAAATTTTTCTACCGTAGATAAACTGCTGATTGTCACAGGATTTTCTTCCTTGCTCTAATATGATTCTTCTTCTTCTTTGATCCTTAGCCGCCGACCGTCAAAGCAGTCAGTGGCGATCACGCCTAGTGGCGTCTTGTAGGGCAACAACAAATTGATTCCACTTTGCTCGGTCGGTGGCCGTCCTTCGTACAGTGCCCCAACTCTGGTTCATTCTTTGCATCTCAGCCTCCACAGTCCTCCGCCAGGTTGTTTTTGGTCAGCCTCTCTTTCTCTCTTTCGTTTTCCTTCAGGGGTCCAAAGCATAGCTGTTCTTGTGATGGCATCGGGGTCTCTTCTGAGGACATGGCCAACCCAGCTCCAGCGTCTGCCAGCTATGATGGTGTGCATGTCCTCTTGCTTGCTACGAGTAAGCAGATCTTGGTTAGTGATGGTATTTGGCCAAAAGATTCGGTGAATTTTTCTTAGGCATGTTGTGTGAAAAGAGGACAATTTCGACATTTCCTTCTCTGTAACTCTCCAGCATTCCGCACCATAGAGAAGCACAGAAAGCACACAGCTCTGATATAATCTATAATTTTGTGCTTGTGCTGTATTGGGAGGACTTCCAGATGTTGTTTAGGCTAAAGAAGGCTGTTCTTGCCTTATTCATTCTGATGTTGATGTCTTTGCCTGCCCCACCGTCTGGTGTTACTATGCTTCCTAGGTATGTGAAGGTATCTGTCTGTACCAATTGCTGATTCCTTACTGATATGGGCTCAGGGTTGCTCACATTGAGCGTCATGACCTCAGACTTCTTTAAATTGATATTTATCTGCTATGATGGTCCAACTATTAGAGTAAACAATGGGGGTTTAAAGATATCTACCTTCGTTCAATATTACTCTTGGCAGAGTTGTGAACTGCTCCTAACATCAAGACAAGGATATTCACAATCCGTCAAAGGCAGGCATCTAGCGTAGACAACAAGCTCTTGATCCTCAAACTCGTATCACGCTAGCATCCCATTCTGGTATCTACAACGTCTACCATAAACCCGTATCAGATTAGTCTAGGACAGAAGACGCAGCAATAGAGACCGCAGTCAGCGACTCATAGCTTGAATGCCTTACGTCAGGACCAGCGAACCAGAGCTGGTCAAGACCGTGCTCCACCTCCACGTGGTGGTCCTGGAAACAGTCTGCAGCAGTGCAGTCTGGCTGAGCGAGCACGGATCGCAATGGGAAGGCAAACCCGGTCCCAAAAAATGCCGTGCTGAAGTCGGATATGTCGACCGAAAGGTGCAGATATCACGGCGTAAACAGACACAACGCAACCAACGTCCTTTTCAGGACGAACGAGGAAGAAGGAAGAAGAAGAAGATTAGTCTACTTACGCCTGCCACAGGCAGACCAGAATAATGTCGGCAAATAAGTTTTAGGCGCACTTACATTTGTTGAGTATTACTGTAATTATAATCCCACTATTATCCTGTTTGTAGGTTCAGAGGACTTTGTGGTTTCCAGTATTAAAATTTGAGTTTTCTTGCTAGTTAATCTTCTTTCTTGAAATCCTACTTTTCATCTTTACTAGCTTGTCTGAATGTGTCGTCTTGTCTCAATGCAACACAGTTCTGGAGTCTGAAAATGTACTACATTATACGGGGTCTTTCGCCCACGCTCTCCTAGCTTTCTACGCGGTGAAAGTTGCCAATCATACGTCGTCTAAATTAATATATCGTGGCCAGACGCAGCAGATTTAAGCTGTTGACTTTAGTATAGATCTTCTCCCCGCTTCCTTGTCATGACTACCAGCAATTTCAAACTTCTCCCATATATATGATTTGAGCATTATCACTTTTTTTAGATGACGCATGTCTGTAATTTATTTCAAACCCTTCAGTTTAATTTGATATTCTAAATGTTGACAAACACGCGTGTCCATCCCATGAAAGTGTTATGTAACTTTCTTGCCGACAAATTCGTGTTTATCTTCTCATTGTTAGTACAAGAAGTAGGGGGCGCCAAGCTTGACACGCTATAGAGATCCGCCTGGGTTTGTTTTGTTTTAAATAAGGGTTAGGGCAGTGGCTATCTGAATACTCCTAGCCGGGTTTTAATGTTAGCTCTACCCATGGTAGATCAGGTTAGATAACAACATGAAACCTGAGTCATGCGTTCAATATGAGAGAAATATGGGTTAAAATACGATAAAATGAAAAGCGTGGTCATTTTGTGACACTGATATTGGTATCAAGAAACTGACTGACTGCTGTCTGGTCTTAAAGAAGCAGTGAATAGACTTGAATTCTTCACGAAATTTTACTTCTGGTACAAATAGGCTTCAGGCAATGAAGCTTGATTTAAGAAATCTACGTCGTGCAATATTTCGAGTAGATGAATTCACTTCATGCACTCATGCGTTGAGTAGCTGAACTTGATTCAGGCAATAAGCTTTTGCGTGAGTTGAGCTGCTATACGGACGAATCAACTGATGAGTACGTGAACTTGATAAACAAATGAATAAAATGTTGGCGTCACAGACGTGTACATTTACGTGGGTTTGGATATCCTTCCTTGGAACTTAAGAAGTTTATGAGGTCCTATTATGCGAAATCTGCTGTACGGACCATATACTTTCTAGCTTCTTTTCGATTAGTGTTAAATATTTCCAACTAACATAATTTACCGATGTATGTTACGAGTCGGTCGGTCACACACAAAAATAGTAACTCACACCCAGAACAAAAAGTGCGCAACTCACGGTGTGCAACTTGCGCGGCGTGGGTGTTATTTAAAACAAATACTTTGTTTTTTTTTTTTGGTTTTTTTTTGTTTTTTTATTCATTCACGAAACTAGTAGTGCTCGACGAAGAAAAAGTGCGTAAAAATCGGTGTGCATTGTAGTGGTTTTGATGGTATTGTATGATGGTGATATTACTAAGTGTGATGTATGAGGTCAGCTGTGAAGGCTCCTGAGATAAAATGTAGCTGTGAATTTTCAGAAGGCCTTTCTTGCTACCACTACGACCTCACACCTATCTTTTTTTCTAATGAATGTGGCTACGTTAAAATCTAGGGTACTGAATGTAATGTGTTGTATTGACATATACAAACACTCACACACAGATATTAAATAATATAATATTATCAATAAAATTTAGAACACAATGAACTAAATTCAGCTGGTGAAATTTTAGAAAAGTAAATCTTTTTTAAATTTATTTGTTCTGAACCAAGGTTTTATTTTGGCCAGAACATATGAAAGATTTTGGAATTTATGAGTGAATGGCATGAATAAATGGCATGATAAATAAAAGGTGTGTACGTATACAATTTTCACGATTAGTTAATATTTCTACAGTTCATAATTTTATTTTCCCTGGGAGAACGATGAATAGATGTGCTGTTGGGGTGGCTTCATCCCTCCCTGTCTATGCCTACCAAACATTGTCCATTAATGATGGAGGAAAATGGGATGTTTTAGTAGTAATTCACTTTGGGTGCTATGTCTATGAAGTTGGTGTAAATCCAGCAGACCAGCCTGCTTACGTAACTTTGAAAGAGTAGTTCTGGTGCTGGAATCTGGTGGCCCCACCTCTCCGTGCTTGGGGGCAATATATCGGGTGGCCCCACCTCTCCGTGCTTGGGGGCAATACAAGGCTGTTCTGCCGAGATGCGACACTGCACGGGTCCTCACTGTCAATTATTTACCCAGCATTTGACACCACCTTTTGGTGTCAACATAAAAAACTCACAGCTCTGAAATAAAGTATTGGTTTAGGTTCAGAACCTTACCTAAGGAGCCACTTCTACACGAAACAATTTACAATAACACCACTTAGACAGGGTCAGATCTCTCTGACCATACAACACATCTTACCAAGTTGGTTTCACATAGGATAAGTTCTCCCAGACTACATATTCCGAAATATGTTTATTAGCTTCTTGCCATAGGATAGGATAGGTGATATGTTCCACTGATCACAACACTTGATCTGTCCTTCCTAATCCTTGCTGGAGTTTATATATATTGTTTGTCCCTAGACCCTGAACTAGGGCGGGGGGTCTAGAGCAAATCCTTACTTGTTGTAAGGCTAGATTTCGATATGGCAGTATCAAATCACTCGAAACATTAAACAATATTTAAAATATACAAAGAAATAATTTCAATCTTACCAGATTATGAATAAAGAACACAGAAATGCTAGCAAAACTCAGCTGAGCTGCTGGCTATAGTATGGCGTCCCTGAACTTATTTCAATTTACTTCATTGGAAATCACCACACTTAAAATTTACTGTGTCTATCACTGGACAACTATTGAGGAATGGCAAAAAAGCGCGTCTGAGCGCTGATAATATGATTGTCTGTGGCCAATCAATGCCTTGTGTTTTTTTCAAATTCAAATTTCCTACATTAAAGTCATTTCAGTCATGCTTCAGTCAAGTATGGATTTTTATCTGTTAGTCCGTCCGTCTCTACTTGCGTTTTCACAAAAAACGTACTTGGTTTTTGAACCAACCTATCCGTCCCCTCTACAAATTTGCCTGAAAAGTTATTTTTAGCCACAATTCTCCTTAACACCCTCTCTCTTTCATTCTAACTAGATTTGGACACTTGAGTATCAAGGTCGCGGTTTTTGTGCAAATTAGTGACATGTTTGATTCAATGCAGTCTTTCGCTGATGTGAACAACACAGTCTTTTGTCAATGTCTTCATTATTATCTATCCGTCTGTATAAATAAAAGCATATTATTTCACTGCTCAAAATGGGCCATCCGGCCAGCTAATTTTTATATTCCTAACATTAGTATTAAGAAAAAGTTACTTTTTTAATTTTGTAATATTTCAAGCATCTGCGTTGTAATGCTTTTGCCGCTGAATTCAAATAAAAGGCTTGGTATCGCATAAGCGTCCCTTTCCGTACCTCGTGTCAATTTGGGGACGTGACTTTTCCTCCGTTTCCCCCCCCCCCCCCCCCCCCCCCCCCCCCCCCCCCCCCCCCCCAATTGCATCTTCTAAGCCTTGCTAGTCTCACGCAATTTTTCAGTCATTTTTTTTTTCCTTTTGATCCGCCGTTCTCATCCCGTTCAAATGGTAACCGTTTCAGCAATTTAATTTCCATGGCGGGTGATGACCCGCGGCGTGGGCGATCATGCCTTCTAGTAACTTACGCATTCTTTTTATCCCTACATTTTATCCTTTGGAGATATTTTTACGTTGTATCACTTGTTAATTTTATGACATGCATGAGCTCTCACCCGATGTACAAATCATGAAAACTTGAAAGTTTTGGTTAAAACCACTTATTATCAGGGAACACTCTATGACAACAATCATGCACTTTCACACGAAATGTTATCATCAAAGAACTTTTAAATTGAATCTAAAATAACATAATTCTCGCCGTGTGTACGTTGGTCACAGCTGAGGAATGCAACCGTATTGAACATTTGTATTGTTTCCACTATATATACTCTCCCGAAAATAGTTACAATCAACATAGAAAAGCGTTCAAATGACGGCGTTCATGAACAGTTTGATTGCACTGTATAATTTAAATAAACCAAAAACACTCTAACAATGTACTTCTATCTGCTCATCCGGGAACGGAAACAGCACACTATAATTTAAAACCCGTCAAGTGTGACGGGTTATTGCTAGTAATAATCATAAAAGTGTATTCACATGTCGATCGGCAGTGATGATATAATAATGTATATTAAAATGACATATATAACTGTAAACTAGTTCTTACATATCACGAAATTAGTTGGGAAGGAAGAATCTAAGATTCTAGTGAAATTTAACAGCTTGACGTATTGGAAAACGAACATTTCATTCATGAGCTATGAGGCTAATTACAAAAATCATTCACAAGTAATGACAAAGAAACATTATTCAAAGTTTTTTTATAAAGTCTACGAAACTTCTTGCCTTTACTAGTTATCATGTGTAATCTTGAGACCTGAGAAAAAGGTGTAACCGGAGGGTTGAGTCAGTAAGTGATTAAAGAGACTTTATAATATGGGGAATAATAGTGTAAGCGGTTGTATTTTGTGACTTAGGTAGTCAACTGTTTTAGTTATGCTCCTTATGTTAGGTCGTGGATTTAGTGTATAGAAAGTCGGAAGGTTGTAAATTATGGTTTTAAAAATGTGCGTTCGCTAGATAAGATTACTTAAATGGAGATGAATAGATGGATTATAGATTTATTTAGCAAAGGGAGCTAAATTATTAGTATGTCCTTTAGGTATTTTGGGGTGAGTTGTTTTGGTAAGTACGGTGTGAAATACACAGGGTTTTGGATGAACGATTCGTGACAAAGTATGAGTTAGTGAGAATTTAAAATCGTAGTTGTAAATCGGGGAAAATAAGTTAAGCAGTGCAGATTCAGATGCGATATGCGTTAAATGGGAATTTGTTTTCTCTTACAAAACGTGTTAAAGAGTTGAATGGCAAGTGCTTATCAGGGAGTGGACCCAGACAACATGCCATGGTTTGGTTGCTTTTGTGTTCAAAAAAGATGTACTGCTGTCGTGCTCCCTGATCGTTCAGAATGCCATCATGACAGCTAGAGATGCTGGTTCAGCAAGCAAGTACAGAACAGTTTTTTTATATTCAAGAAGAGTGCAAGATTTCTTCAAAGTTTCAAAGACCCTCAGGTATGAATAAACTGTAGTAGCTGATAGATGTGTGACAGTGTGGTGAAAATAATCAACCCTGGCGGTGCAGGCCAGTCTTATTAAAGATACCCAGACGATCACACAGACTATTGAAGATAGAGATTTGACATAAAGTGAAATATAACTTATCAGGTAGAGTGAGCTAACTCAGAAACAGTAAACGTTTAAAAGAGACAAAATCAGCTGTTCTCAAGCCAGTTCTAGACAGACTGGCAAAAAAAGGGAGCAAAAATGCCACAGATTGATCAACCACTGAGTATGTTAACAGTTAAACAAATAGTCAAAAACAACTGTAAAGAAGTTTGGCTGAACACGTGGGCACAGGCTAAAACAGGAAGAAGACTCTTCATACACCAAACAGCCCCAGATAAGAAAGATGCTATGAACGATATCGAACGAAGGTACCAAACCAAAATCTTCAGATTGAGAACAGGCCACTCTACACTAAATGGCCACAGAAATAGACTAAGTTCACAAAACATAGCAAAATGTAGACACTGCCCTAACCCGTTGGAGACAGTAGAACACCACCTACTACAGTGCCCTGCACTTCAGGGACTGAGACAACGACTGCTACCACACAACCCATCTATAGACAATACACCGTATGGCAGCTCAGAACAGCTTATACGAACTGCGTAGTACCATATAATGGCATCAAGGTCACCAAGAGCCGACGCTCAGTGACAGTGGATCAAAGAAGAAGAAGAAGAAGACAGACGTAAGAGTCACTTACAGTAAGAAAAGAATAGCGGCATAGACAGAGACAAGAAAAGAATAACAGAGGGATGTAGGGACGATATTTTTGAAGTTGATCACATTATAAAGCTGCTGTACAAAAGTTTTATACTGTGATGGAAGGTTGGTCAGAAGATTCCCCTTCCACCCGATTGCTGAATTTCTGAATAGCTGTAAATAAACATTGGATGGGTGTGAAAAAAAATCGAAAAAAGGTGATTCGTCTTACGAGGACAAAAGAATAAGAAAATAGCCAACGTTACGGCCACAAGGCCTTCGTCAGGGAAAGGAAAGAAAGTGAAGGTTAGATAGGACATATCAGAATCTAAAAAAAATATAAAAATTAAAAATTAAAACTAGGTTCTTCCCTGAAGGCGTCAACAGTCCTAACGCTTATAGGCGCGTGCCAGGAAAGGGAAATGACTGCCACAACCGGATGTACACAATACATACTTAGAGACTAAAAAACGAAACTGAGCAATAAACTACCCAAACGTAAGAGTGTTAGAGTGGAATCTGTTCATCGAGTTGAATCACCTACCATCTGTGCTCAGCTGTTTGTATTCGTTTAGAGAAAATCACCATCATCATCAACCACCCACTGATAATGTGGCGATCGAAAATCCACTATACATCTACACCATCAACACGCACGGTCACAAAGGAACGAATTTGTTTTTAAAATAAAGTTATTTTTTAAAACAGAAATTCACTCCTAATTTAAAAAAAAAATCCCAGTGCTGCCAACAATTAAAACATATATGCGTTATGATTTATGAGTATAAAATAAGCTGATATATCACCATTTCGGTGTTCAATGATGTTGTCGTTGTTGCTTAAGTTAAAAATGTGAAGCGTTTTTCCTAGTTAAATTAATCCTAAAAATGTATTAACAATTTACAAAATTGATTCAGATTTCGAATAAAACACTCCTGTTAAATATTTCATTTAATCTCCTTAACTAAATTATCTTTCATTTTTATTTTGAATTGAATAAAGAAGATGAGAGAAGAACGGGTCGTATTGCAAGATAAAAAAGTACTGACGAATAAAGGACAGAGAGAAGAGAGAGAGAGAAAGAGAGAGAGAGAGAGAGAGAGAGAGAGAGAGGGTGGGGGGGGGAACAAGAAAGTAATAGGAAGATAATAGAAAATTCATATTGCGACCCACGTCGAAAAAACGACGACATAATTATAATGATCTACAATTGATGTCTTATCACGAGACCAGTTCTTCTGTATTCAGTTTGTTATTGTCCATTTCCTTCAAACAAGCAGGTAAGCCTGTCAGTATAGATAGACACTTGCAAATTATAAAGGACATAAACGTGCAAACAAAAATCAATATGGATGACGAAGATAAAATTGTTAAAAGCCTCTACAGGGAATGTATTGCAGAAGATTTGCTTTGAAGGCAAACCTTCTAACCACTAAACCACCGACGCACCGTACATACGTTTTTTTTAAATATTAACATTTGTAATGATTGGCTCCCTCATTACGTCTTGCGTTAAGCGGTGCCACTCCTAGAACGGATTCACGTCTAGGTCCCGTCTCTGTGTCAGTTTCCTTCATTAGTTGAAGAACACCACCTAGATCTCACCTAAAATCGGAACAAAATAGGCCAAAACAGCGCAGAATCACACAAACTATCCCTATAATTGCCCAAAATAGCCCGAGTCGCCGATATATAGGTTTTGTTTTCAAAACGTCAGAGTGGCAACGCTGGTTGCCTTACTTACGAACATTTCAACAACAAAAGATATTTAATAGCATGTACATCGCACGGTCTTTTATGTTTAGACTTGCGACTTAATATAGCAATGGACCTTGTGTATAAGTTAAACAGGACGTGCCAAGCCAAAACGAGGCAAAACTCCAATTAAGAAAACATATTTGTGTTGATGGATGACAGGGTTTATAATCACCCAGTCCTGAAAGGTTGATAGATGATAGTGCTGGCACGATGACGCCTTGGGCATTTGTATACTAGCATCACTTTATCATTAACATCATCCCTCACCTTTATCACCTGTGTTTTAGGTTGAATAAGATATGTCATGTGCCGCAAGGATAAACTATTCGTCACCTCCTTCTCACCAAGGATAAACTATTCGTCACCTAATTCTGACGAAGGAAGAAAGTTGAAAACCCATGGGATGATACTTTATTTTAATTTTCAGGATCTCTTCCCTTTCGCTGCCACACAACTTTTCCTGATCAGACAATGCATACTTGTTGAGTTTTAAAGCCCATAGAATTATAGATTCATTTTTCGTCATTATGAAGCCCTGAACATGTGTATATTGGGATCACTTTATCATTAAAATCACCCCTTACCTTTAACTATTGAGTTATAGGGGCACACGCACACGCACACACACACACACACACACACACACACACACATATATATATATATATATATATATATATATATATATATATATATATATATATATATATATATATATATATATATATATATATATATATATATATATATATATACATACATTTTCTTTCTTTCAGGATTCCAGCAAAGTCAGCGCGTCGCCCTTGACAACCACGTCTTGGGGTCTTTTACCTTATATCCTGCTCTCTGCTGCAGTACATTTCGGACTTGTTGTCTGATATAAGCCACAAATAAAATAGAAATAAACTCTAGAAGTGCGCACAAATTATTTTGTTATATTTCATTTATTCACAACCCTCTACTGCCAAAGGAGCATAGACCTTCAACAAACACATGCCAAGTCCTCCTGTCAAGAGCCATCATCTCAAGTTCTTTCCACGTTCTCCTTATCATTTTCACCTCTGTTTCCAGCTCTCTTCTCCATGTGCTTCTTGGTCTACCTCTACCTCTCTTGCTTTGGGGGTTCCAGAACAAGGACTGCCTTGTAATGCTATCAACAGGTTTCCTCAGTGTGTGTCCTGTATATCGCCATCGTCTTCTTCTTATCTCTTGTTCCACTGGCACTTGTCTAGTTCTTGTCCTCAGTTCCACGTTGGTAACCTTGTCATGGCATTTTAATCCCTCTATTCTACGCAAGCACCCATTTATGAACGTCTTTAGCTTTTTGGTTGTTGTCTTTGTTGTTCTCCATGTCTCAGAGCCATACAATAGGACTGACTTCACATTTGAGTTGAAGATTCTTATTTTCGGGTTGGATCTAATTTCTCTTGATCTCCATATATTTCCCAATGCAATGAAAGCTCCTCTTGCTTTTTGTATTCTTATTTTGATATCGCTGTCTGTCCCTCCAACTTTGTCTATATTGCTGCCAAGATATGTGTACGATTCTATATCTTGTATTGGTGCTTCTTCAAGTTCAACCCTGTTATCATTACCTGCATTTATTCTCATTATTTTTGTCTTTTCCCTGTCTGTTTTCAGACCCAATTGCAGTGACCTCTCGTCGAGTGTTTTCAATTTGTCCTGCATTTGATTACGGTTATGTGAGAGAAGAGCCAAGTCATCAGCAAAATCCAGATAATCCAACTGCTTAGTCAGAGTCCACTGGATTCCATTTCTGTTGTGTGTTGTCGATGTTCTCATAACCCAGTCTATTGCTAGTAAGAAAAGAAATGGATACAAGAGGTATCCGTGTCGCACTCCTGTTCTTATCCCAAATGGTTCTGTAAGTTGTCCTTCATGAAGAACTCTGCATGTCCTGTCTTCATATGTTTTCTTTATTAAATTAATGATCTTCAAAAGAACTCCATATTTCCACATCAATTTCTAAAGTGATTCTCTGCCTACACTGTCAAATGCCTTTTCGTAGTCCACAAATCCGATGTATAGTGGTGAATTCCATTCCAGACTTTGTTCAGCTATTATTCTCAAAGTGGCTATCTGATCTGTACATGATCTGTTTTGTCGAAAACCTGCTTGTTCATCTCTCAGTTTCTTGTCTATGGACTCTTTTAATCTCTCAAGGATAGTTTAATACTTTTCCTGGCACTGATAGTAACATTATTCCTCCGTAATTTGTGCACTCTTGTAAATTTCCCTTCTTAGGCAACTTAACCAGATATCCTTCCTTCCATTCTGCTGGTATCTCCTCCTTTTCCCAGACTTTACCAAGTAATTTATATAACATCTCTGTAGCCGTATCGATATCTGCTTTTATGGCCTCTGCTGGAATAACATCAGATCCAGCCGCTTTTTCATCTCTTAGAAGCTTTATGGCTTTCTTTATTTCTTCCTTCCTTGGTCTTTCACCGTTAATTTGTAGCTCTTCTTCTGCTGGCTGGATGTCCGGGGGGTTTTGTGGAGCTGGTCTATTGAAAAGGTCACCAAAATATTCTGTCCACCTCTTCATTTGCTCTTGTATATTGCTGAGCAGTTTCCCATTCTTGTCTTTTTGTTTGCTTGTATTTCCCTGTTAGCTTCTTTGTGCTGCTATACAGTTCTCTCATATTTCCTTTGCCTGCATTATCTTCTGCCTCTCTTGCCAACTCCTCAATATACTTCCTCTTGTCTCTTTTGATACTTCTTTTTACTTCTTTGTTTGCTTCTGTGTACACTTCTTGAGCCTTGGCTTTGGAACTTCTGGTTTTGCTTGTGTTTAAATCTGCTTTCTTGTTTTTTCTGTCTTTTATCTTATTGATGGTTTCTGTTGTTATCCATGCTTTTTGTTGTCTTTCCCTTTTCCCCAGTATTTCTTCACATGTCTCAAGAGATATGCAACAATGCAAAATTATAGACAACAATTTAATGTAGGACATCTAAGAAATCAAGAAACAAGAGACAAATTTGCGGTCACAGTATCCAACAAATTCCAAGTGCTCCAACAGCTGGAAGATGTAGAGAATACAGAAGACTATTGGCAGCAGGTCAAAACTGTATGGAATGAGACATGTGAAGAAATACTGGGGAAAAGGGAAAGACAACAAAAAGCATGGATAACAACAGAAACCATCAATAAGATAAAAGACAGAAAAAACAAGAAAGCAGATTTAAACACAAGCAAAACCAGAAGTTCCAAAGCCAAGGCTCAAGAAGTGTACACAGAAGCAAACAAAGAAGTAAAAAGAAGTATCAAAAGAGACAAGAGGAAGTATATTGAGGAGTTGGCAAGAGAGGCAGAAGATAATGCAGGCAAAGGAAATATGAGAGAACTGTATAGCAGCACAAAGAAGCTAACAGGGAAATACAAGCAAACAAAAAGACAAGAATGGGAAACTGCTCAGCAATATACAAGAGCAAATGAAGAGGTGGACAGAATATTTTGGTGACCTTTTCAATAGACCAGCTCCACAAAACCCCCCGGACATCCAGCCAGCAGAAGAAGAGCTACAAATTAACGGTGAAAGACCAAGGAAGGAAGAAATAAAGAAAGCCATAAAGCTTCTAAGAGATGAAAAAGCGGCTGGATCTGATGTTATTCCAGCAGAGGCCATAAAAGCAGATATCGATACGGCTACAGAGATGTTATATAAATTACTTGGTAAAGTCTGGGAAAAGGAGGAGATACCAGCAGAATGGAAGGAAGGATATCTGGTTAAGTTGCCTAAGAAGGGAAATTTACAAGAGTGCACAAATTACGGAGGAATAATGTTACTATCAGTGCCAGGAAAAGTATTAAACTATCCTTGAGAGATTAAAAGAGTCCATAGACAAGAAACTGAGAGATGAACAAGCAGGTTTTCGACAAAACAGATCATGTACAGATCAGATAGCCACTTTGAGAATAATAGCTGAACAAAGTCTGGAATGGAATTCACCACTATACATCGGATTTGTGGACTACGAAAAGGCATTTGACAGTGTAGGCAGAGAATCACTTTAGAAATTGATGTGGAAATATGGAGTTCTTTTGAAGATCATTAATTTAATAAAGAAAACATATGAAGACAGGACATGCAGAGTTCTTCATGAAGGACAACTTACAGAACCATTTGGGATAAGAACAGGAGTGCGACACGGATACCTCTTGTATCCATTTCTTTTCTTACTAGCAATAGACTGGGTTATGAGAACATCGACAACACACAACAGAAATGGAATCCAGTGGACTCTGACTAAGCAGTTGGATTATCTGGATTTTGCTGATGACTTGGCTCTTCTCTCACATAACCGTAATCAAATGCAGGACAAATTGAAAACACTCGACGAGAGGTCACTGCAATTGGGTCTGAAAACAGACAGGGAAAAGACAAAAATAATGAGAATAAATGCAGGTAATGATAACAGGGTTGAACTTGAAGAAGCACCAATACAAGATATAGAATCGTACACATATCTTGGCAGCAATATAGACAAAGTTGGAGGGACAGACAGCGATATCAAAATAAGAATACAAAAAGCAAGAGGAGCTTTCATTGCATTGGGAAATATATGGAGATCAAGAGAAATTAGATCCAACCCGAAAATAAGAATCTTCAACTCAAATGTGAAGTCAGTCCTATTGTATGGCTCTGAGACATGGAGAACAACAAAGACAACAACCAAAAAGCTAAAGACGTTCATAAATGGGTGCTTGCGTAGAATAGAGGGATTAAAATGCCATGACAAGGTTACCAACGTGGAACTGAGGACAAGAACTAGACAAGTGCCAGTGGAACAAGAGATAAGAAGAAGACGATGGCGATATACAGGACACACACTGAGGAAACCTGTTGATAGCATTACAAGGCAGTCCTTGTTCTGGAACCCCCAAAGCAAGAGAGGTAGAGGTAGACCAAGAAGCACATGGAGAAGAGAGCTGGAAACAGAGGTGAAAATGATAAGGAGAACGTGGAAAGAACTTGAGATGATGGCTCTTGACAGGAGGACTTGGCATGTGTTTGTTGAAGGTCTATGCTCCTTTGGCAGTAGAGGGTTGTGAATAAATGAAATATAACAAAATAATTTGTGCGCACTTCTAGAGTTTATTTCTATTTTATTTGTGGCTTATATCAGACAACAAGTCCGAAATGTACTGCAGCAGAGAGCAGGATATAAGGTAAAAGACCCCAAGACGTGGTTGTCAAGGGCGACGCGCTGACTTTGCTGGAATCCTGAAAGAAAGAAAATGTATGTATGTATGTATACGTATATATATATATATATATATATATATATATATATATATATATATATATATATATATATATATATATATGTGTGTGTGTGTGTGTGTGTGTGTGTGCGTGCGTGCGTGTGCGTGTGCCCCTATAACTCAATAGTTAAAGGTAAGGGGTGATTTTAATGATAAAGTGATCCCAATATACACATGTTCAGGGCTTCATAATGACGAAAAATGAATCTATAATTCTATGGGCTTTAAAACTCAACAAGTATGCATTGTCTGATCAGGAAAAGTTGTGTGGCAGCGAAAGGGAAGAGATCCTGAAAATTAAAATAAAGTATCATCCCATGGGTTTTCAACTTTCTTCCTTCGTCAGAATTAGGTGACGAATAGTTTATCCTTGGTGAGAAGGAGGTGACGAATAGTTTATCCTTGCGGCACATGACATATCTTATTCAACCTAAAACACAGGTGATAAAGGTGAGGGATGATGTTAATGATAAAGTGATGCTAGTATACAAATGCCCAAGGCGTCATCGTGCCAGCACTATCATCTATCAACCTTTCAGGACTGGGTGATTATAAACCCTGTCATCCATCAACACAAATATGTTTTCTTAATTGGAGTTTTGCCTCGTTTTGGCTTGGCACGTCCTGTTTAACTTATACACAAGGTCCATTGCTATATTAAGTCGCAAGTCTAAACATAAAAGACCGTGCGATGTACATGCTATTAAATATCTTTTGTTG
Source organism: Oreohelix idahoensis (assembly GCA_024509875.1). Lineage (NCBI taxonomy): Eukaryota > Metazoa > Mollusca > Gastropoda > Stylommatophora > Oreohelicidae > Oreohelix > Oreohelix idahoensis. Next base: position 17,324 of record JAMPIV010010357.1, on the reverse strand, counting down.
TTGAAATGTTCGTAAGTAAGGCAACCAGCGTTGCCACTCTGACGTTTTGAAAACAAAACCTATATATCGGCGACTCGGGCTATTTTGGGCAATTATAGGGATAGTTTGTGTGATTCTGCGCTGTTTTGGCCTATTTTGTTCCGATTTTAGGTGAGATCTAGGTGGTGTTCTTCAACTAATGAAGGAAATTGACACAGAGACGAATATGAATTTTCTATTTTCTTTCTATTACTCTCTCTCTCTTTTTCCCTCCTCCCCCCCCCCCCCTCTCTCTCTCTCTCTCTCTCTCTTTCTCTCTCTCTCCTTTATTCGTCAGTACAATACGACCCGTTCTTCTCTCATCTTCTTTTTATCAATTCAAAATAAAATGAAAGATATTTTTAGTTAAGGGGATTAAATGAATTATTTAACAGGAGTGTTTTATTCGAAATCTGAATCAATTTTGTAAATTGTTAATACATTTTTAGGATTAATTTAACTAGGAAAAACGCTTCACATTTTTAACTTAAGCAACAACGACAACATCATTGAACACCGAAATGGTGATATATCAGCTTATTTTATACTCATAAATCATAACGCATATATGTTTTAATTGTTGGCAGCACTGGGCTTTTTTTTTTAAATTAGGAGTGAATTTCTGTTTTAAAAAATAACTTTATTTTAAAAACAAATTCGTTCCTTTGTGACCGTGCGTGTTGATGGTGTAGATGTATAGTGGATTTTCGATCGCCACCCTATCAGTGGGTGGTTGATGATGATGGTGATTTTCTCTAAACGAATACAAACAGCTGAGCACAGATGGTAGGTGATTCAACTCGATGAACAGATTCCACTCTAACACTCTAACGTTTGGGTAGTTTATTGCTCAGTTTCGTTTTTTAGTCTCTAAGTATGTATTGTGTACATCCGGTTGTGGCAGTCATTTCCCTTTCCTGGCACGCGCCTATAAGCGTTAGGACTGTTGACGCCTTCAGGGAAGAACCTAGTTTTAATTTTTAATTTTTATATTTTTTTTAGATTCTGATATGTCCTATCTAACCTTCACTTTCTTTCCTTTCCCTGACGAAGGCCTTGTGGCCGTAACGTTGGCTATTTTCTTATTCTTTTGTCCTCGTAAGACGAATCACCTTTTTTCGATTTTTTTTTTCACACCCATCCAATGTTTATTTACAGCTATTCAGAAATTCAGCAATCGGGTGGAAGGGGAATCTTCTGACCAACCTTCCATCACAGTATAAAACTTTTGTACAGCAGCTTTATAATGTGATCAACTTCAAAAATATCGTCCCTACATCCCTCTGTTATTCTTTTCTTGTCTCTGTCTATGCCGCTATTCTTTTCTTACTGTAAGTGACTCTTACGTCTGTCTTCTTCTTCTTCTTCTTTGATCCACTGTCACTGAGCGTCGGCTCTTGGTGACCTTGATGCCATTATATGGTACTACGCAGTTCGTATAAGCTGTTCTGAGCTGCCATACAGTGTATTGTCTATAGATGGGTTGTGTGGTAGCAGTCGTTGTCTCAGTCCCTGAAGTGCAGGGCACTGTAGTAGGTGGTGTTCTACTGTCTCCAACGGGTTAGGGCAGTGTCTACATTTTGCTATGTTTTGTGAACTTAGTCTATTTCTGTGGCCATTTAGTGTAGAGTGGCCTGTTCTCAATCTGAAGATTTTGGTTTGGTACCTTCGTTCGATATCGTTCATAGCATCTTTCTTATCTGGGGCTGTTTGGTGAATGAAGAGTCTTCTTCCTGTTTTAGCCTGTGCCCACGTGTTCAGCCAAACTTCTTTACAGTTGTTTTTGACTATTTGTTTAACTGTTAACATACTCAGTGGTTGATCAATCTGTGGCATTTTTGCTCCCTTTTTTGCCAGTCTGTCTAGAACTGGCTTGAGAACAGCTGATTTTGTCTCTTTTAAACGTTTACTGTTTCTGAGTTAGCTCACTCTACCTGATAAGTTATATTTCACTTTATGTCAAATCTCTATCTTCAATAGTCTGTGTGATCGTCTGGGTATCTTTAATAAGACTGGCCTGCACCGCCAGGGTTGATTATTTTCACCACACTGTCACACATCTATCAGCTACTACAGTTTATTCATACCTGAGGGTCTTTGAAACTTTGAAGAAATCTTGCACTCTTCTTGAATATAAAAAAACTGTTCTGTACTTGCTTGCTGAACCAGCATCTCTAGCTGTCATGATGGCATTCTGAACGATCAGGGAGCACGACAGCAGTACATCTTTTTTGAACACAAAAGCAACCAAACCATGGCATGTTGTCTGGGTCCACTCCCTGATAAGCACTTGCCATTCAACTCTTTAACACGTTTTGTAAGAGAAAACAAATTCCCATTTAACGCCTATCGCGTCTGAATCTGCACTGCTTAACTTATTTTCCCCGATTTACAACTACGATTTTAAATTCTCACTAACTCATACTTTGTCACGAATCGTTCATCCAAACCCTGTGTATTTCACACCGTACTTACCAAAACAACTCACCCCAAAATACCTAAAGGACATACTAATAATTTAGCTCCCTTTGCTAAATAAATCTATAATCCATCTATTCATCTCCATTTAAGTAATCTTATCTAGCGAACGCACATTTTTAAAACCATAATTTACAACCTTCCGACTTTCTATACACTAAATCCACGACCTAACATAAGGAGCATAACTAAAACAGTTGACTACCTAAGTCACAAAATACAACCGCTTACACTATTATTCCCCATATTATAAAGTCTCTTTAATCACTTACTGACTCAACCCTCCGGTTACACCTTTTTCTCAGGTTTCAAGATTACACATGATAACTAGTAAAGGCAAGAAGTTTCGTAGACTTTATAAAAAAACTTTGAATAATGTTTCTTTGTCATTACTTGTGAATGATTTTTGTAATTAGCCTCATAGCTCATGAATGAAATGTTCGTTTTCCAATACGTCAAGCTGTTAAATTTCACTAGAATCTTAGCTTCTTCCTTCCCAACTAATTTCGTGATATGTAAGAACTAGTTTACAGTTATATATGTCATTTTAATATACATTATTATATCATCACTGCCGATCGACATGTGAATACACTTTTATGATTATTACTAGCAATAACCCGTCACACTTGACGGGTTTTAAATTATAGTGTGCTGTTTCCGTTCCCGGATGAGCAGATAGAAGTACATTGTTAGAGTGTTTTTGGTTTATTTAAATTATACAGTGCAATCAAACTGTTCATGAACGCCGTCATTTGAACGCTTTTCTATGTTGATTGTAACTATTTTCGGGAGAGTATATATAGTGGAAACAATACAAATGTTCAATACGGTTGCATTCCTCAGCTGTGACCAACGTACACACGGCGAGAATTATGTTATTTTAGATTCAATTTAAAAGTTCTTTGATGATAACATTTCGTGTGAAAGTGCATGATTGTTGCCATAGAGTGTTCCCTGATAATAAGTGGTTTTAACCAAAACTTTCAAGTTTTCATGATTTGTACATCGGGTGAGAGCTCATGCATGTCATAAAATTAACAAGTGATACAACGTAAAAATATCTCCAAAGGATAAAATGTAGGGATAAAAAGAATGCGTAAGTTACTAGAAGGCATGATCGCCCACGCCGCGGGTCATCACCCGCCATGGAAATTAAATTGCTGAAACGGTTACCATTTGAACTGGATGAGAACGGCGGATCAAAAGAAAAAAAAAATATGACTGAAAAATTGCGTGAGTCTAGCAAGGCTTAGAAGATGCAATTGGGGGGGGGGGGGGAAGGAGGAAAAGTCACGTCCCCAAATTGACATGAGGTACGGAAAGGGACGCTTATGCGATACCAAGCCTTTTATTTGAATTCAGCGGCAAAAGCATTACAACGCAGATGCTTGAAATATTACAAAATTAAAAAAGTAACTTTTTCTTAATACTAATGTTAGGAATATAAAAATTAGCTGGCCGGATGGCCCATTTTGAGCAGTGAAATAATATGCTTTTATTTATACAGACGGATAGATAATAATGAAGACATTGACAAAAGACTGTGTTGTTCACATCAGCGAAAGACTGCATTGAATCAAACATGTCACTAATTTGCACAAAAACCGCGACCTTGATACTCAAGTGTCCAAATCTAGTTAGAATGAAAGAGAGAGGGTGTTAAGGAGAATTGTGGCTAAAAATAACTTTTCAGGCAAATTTGTAGAGGGGACGGATAGGTTGGTTCAAAAACCAAGTACGGTTTTGTGAAAACGCAAGTAGAGACGGACGGACTAACAGATAAAAATCCATACTTGACTGAAGCATGACTGAAATGACTTTAATGTAGGAAATTTGAATTTGAAAAAAAACACAAGGCATTGATTGGCCACAGACAATCATATTATCAGCGCTCAGACGCGCTTTTTGCCATTCCTCAATAGTTGTCCAGTGATAGACACAGTAAATTTTAAGTGTGGTGATTTCCAATGAAGTAAATTGAAATAAGTTCAGGGACGCCATACTATAGCCAGCAGCTCAGCTGAGTTTTGCTAGCATTTCTGTGTTCTTTATTCATAATCTGGTAAGATTGAAATTATTTCTTTGTATATTTTAAATATTGTTTAATGTTTCGAGTGATTTGATACTGCCATATCGAAATCTAGCCTTACAACAAGTAAGGATTTGCTCTAAAACCCCCGCCCTAGTTCAGGGTCTAGGGACAAACAATATATATATAAACTCCAGCAAGGATTAGGAAGGACAGATCAAGTGTTGAGATCAGTGGAACATATCACCTATCCTATCCTATGGCAAGAAGCTAATAAACATATTTCGGAATATGTAGTCTGGGAGAACTTATCCTATGTGAAACCAACTTGGTAAGATGTGTTGTATGGTCAGAGAGATCTGACCCTGTCTAAGTGGTGTTATTGTAAATTGTTACGTGTAGAAGTGGCTCCTTAGGTAAGGTTCTGAACCTAAACCAATACTTTATTTCAGAGCTGTGAGTTTTTTATGTTGACACCAAAAGGTGGTGTCAAATGCTGGGTAAATAATTGACAGTGAGGACCCGTGCAGTGTCGCATCTCGGCAGAACAGCCTTGTATTGCCCCCAAGCACGGAGAGGTGGGGCCACCCGATATATTGCCCCCAAGCACGGAGAGGTGGGGCCACCAGATTCCAGCACCAGAACTACTCTTTCAAAGTTACGTAAGCAGGCTGGTCTGCTGGATTTACACCAACTTCATAGACATAGCACCCAAAGTGAATTACTACTAAAACATCCCATTTCTTTCCATCATTAATGGACAATGTTTGGTAGGCATAGACAGGGAGGGATGAAGCCACCCCAACAGCACATCTATTCATCGTTCTCCCAGGGAAAATAAAATTATGAACTGTAGAAATATTAACTAATCGTGAAAATTGTATACGTACACACCTTTTATTTATCATGCCATTTATTCATGCCATTCACTCATAAATTCCAAAATCTTTCATATGTTCTGGCCAAAATAAAACCTTGGTTCAGAACAAATAAATTTAAAAAAGATTTACTTTTCTAAAATTTCACCAGCTGAATTTAGTTCATTGTGTTCTAAATTTTATTGATAATATTATATTATTTAATATCTGTGTGTGTGTGTTTGTATATGTCAATACAACACATTACATTCAGTATCCTAGATTTTAACGTAGCCACATTCATTAGAAAAAAAGATAGGTGTGAGGTCGTAGTGGTAGCAAGAAAGGCCTTCTGAAAATTCACAGCTACATTTTATCTCAGGAGCCTTCACAGCTGACCTCATACATCACACTTAGTAATATCACCATCATACAATACCATCAAAACCACTACAATGCACACCGATTTTTACGCACTTTTTCTTCGTCGAACACTGCTAGTTTCGTGAATGAATAAAAAAACAAAAAAAAAACACAAAAAAAAACAAAGTATTTGTTTTAAATAACACCCACGCCGCGCAAGTTGCACACCGTGAGTTGCGCACTTTTTGTTCTGGTGTGAGTTACTATTTTTTGTGTGACCGACCGACGTAACATACATCGGTAATTATGTTAGTTGGGAATATTTAACGCTAATCGAAAAGAAGCTAGAAAGTATATGTCCGTACAGCAGATTTCGCATAATAGGACCTCATAAACTTCTTAAGTTCCAAGGAAGGATATCCAAACCCACGTATGTACACGTCTGTGACGCCAGCATTTTATTCATTTGTTTATCAAGTTCACGTACTCATCAGTTGATTCGTCCGTATATCAGCTCAACTCACTCAAAAGCTTATTGCCTGAATCAAGTTCAGCTACTCAACGCATGAGTGCATGAAGTGAATTCATCTACTCAAAATATTGCACGACGTAGATTTCTTAAATCAAGCTTCATTGCCTGAAGCCTATTTGTACCAGAAGTAAATTTCGTGAAGAATTCAAGTCTATTCACTGCTTCTTTAAGACCAGACAGCAGTCAGTCAGTTTCTTGATACCAATATCACTGTCACAAAATGACCACGCTTTTCATTTTATCGTATTTTAACCCATATTTCTCTCATATTGAACGCATGACTCAGGTTTCATGTTGTTATTTAACCTGATCTACCATGGGTAGAGATAACATTAAAACCCGGCTAGGAGTATTCAGATAGCCACTGCCCTACCTTATTTAAAACAAAACAAACCCAGGCGGATCTCTATAGCGTGTCAAGCTTGGCGCCCCCTACTTCTTGTACTAACAATGAGAAGATAAACACGAATTTGTCGGCAAGAAAGTTACATAACACTTTCATGGGATGGACACGCGTGTTTGTCAACATTTAGAATATCAAATTAAACTGAAGGGTTTGAAATAAATTACAGACATGCGTCATCTAAAAAAAGTGATAATGCTCAAATCATATATATGGGAGAAGTTTGAAATTGCTGGTAGTCATGACAAGGAAGCGGGGAGAAGATCTATACTAAAGTCAACAGCTTAAATCTGCTGCGTCTGGCCACGATATATTAACACATTAACTACCGCAAGCCGCTGTCAGCGGCTCACAAAATAATCACATTTGGACCGCAAGCCGCTCAGAGCGCCAATCTAATTTTAGTAATAAAATGAATGAAAAATGTACTGAAAAACTTTCTGATCTGGTTCGAGATTTTAAGTTGCCACCGGAAAACAAATTCCCAAGGCATGGTTGTTGTAGAACACTGGAAAATTGATATTATGTTCATATTTTTCAGCGTTTTGGGTTAGTTACCAAATCGTGTAAAACTGTTTACCATGGCAACTAGTGATAGGACTACAAAAAATGCGTGTACATCTCGTCTAACGGCTGAATAGGATAGAAATGTGTTTCAACAATTGACTGATAGATCTAGCGACAAGGACAAGAGTGAAAACGGTGTGCATATTGATTGAAATTGTGATTTTGATAGACATGGGGCGCAAGCAGTTATAATTGTGAAAATATTGCAAGTCCTCTGCCATCGGAGGGCCTTGAAATAGCAACAACCTCTATTAGAGTTACAACCGGTATTTATTATAATAGTACATTCATTTATCTTTAAAATGACGTGTAATTCATAAAAATCTTTAAACAATTACGAAAACTACAGCTTACTTTGTGCAAACACCTACAGGATGAAAATGGGAAAACAATTTAATTCGGCCACAGTGTGTTTTTCAATTCGGTAGTTAATGTGTTAATTTAGACGACGTATGATTGGCAACTTTCACCGCGTAGAAAGCTAGGAGAGCGTGGGCGAAAGACCCCGTATAATGTAGTACATTTTCAGACTCCAGAACTGTGTTGCATTGAGACAAGACGACACATTCAGACAAGCTAGTAAAGGTGAAAAGTAGGATTTCAAGAAAGAAGATTAACTAGCAAGAAAACTCAAATTTTAATACTGGAAACCACAAAGTCCTCTGAACCTACAAACAGGATAATAGTGGGATTATAATTACAGTAATACTCAACAAATGTAAGTGGGCCTAAAACTTATTGGCCGACATTATTCTGGTCTGCCTGTGGCAGGCGTCAGTAGACTAATCTTCTTCTTCTTCCTTCTTCCTCGTTCGCCCTGAAAAGGACGGTGGTTGCGTTGTGTCTGTTTACTCCGTAGCTGTGATATCTGCACCTTTCGGTCGACATATCCGACTTCTGCGCGGCATTTTTTAGGACCGGGTTTGCCTTCCCATTGCGATCCGTGCTCGCTCAGCCAGACTGCAGTGCTGCAGACTGTTTCCAGGACCACCACGTGGAGGTGGAGCACGGTCTTGACCAGCTCTGGTTCGCTGGTCCTGACGTAGGCATTCAAGCTATGAGTCGCTGACTGCGGTCTCTATTGCTGCGTCTTCTGGTCCTAGACTAATCTGATACGGGTTTGTGGTAGACGTTGTAGATACCAGAATGGGATGCTAGCGTGATACGAGTTTGAGGATCAAGAGCTTGTTGTCTACGCTAGATGCCTGCCTTTGACGGATTGTGAATATCCTTGTCTTGATGTTAGGAGCAGTTCACAACTCTGCCAAGAGTAATATTGAACGAAGGTAGATATCTTTAAAACCCTCATTGTTTACTCTAATAGTTGGACCATCATAGCAGATAAATATCAATTTAAAGAAGTCTGAGGTCATGACGCTCAATGTGAGCAACCCTGAGCCCATATCAGTAAGGAATCAGCAATTGGTACAGACAGATACCTTCACATACCTAGGAAGCATAGTAACACCAGACGGTGGGGCAGGCAAAGACATCAACATCAGAATGAATAAGGCAAGAACAGCCTTCTTTAGCCTAAACAACATCTGGAAGTCCTATCAATACAGCACAAGCACAAAATTAAGATTATATCAGAGCTGTGTGCTTTCTGTGCTTCTCTATGGTGCGGAATGCTGGAGAGTTACAGAGAAGGAAATGTCGAAATTGTCCTCTTTTCACACAACATGCCTAAGAAAAATTCACCGAATCTTTTGGCCAAATACCATCACTAACCAAGATCTGCTTACTCGTAGCAAGCAAGAGGACATGCACACCATCATAGCTGGCAGACGCTGGAGCTGGGTTGGCCATGTCCTCAGAAGAGACCCCGATGCCATCACAAGAACAGCTATGCTTTGGACCCCTGAAGGAAAACGAAAGAGAGAAAGAGAGGCTGACCAAAAACAACCTGGCGGAGGACTGTGGAGGCTGAGATGCAAAGAATGAACCAGAGTTGGGGCACTGTACGAAGGACGGCCACCGACCGAGCAAAGTGGAATCAATTTGTTGTTGCCCTACAAGACGCCACTAGGCGTGATGGCCACTGACTGCTTTGACGGTCGGCGGCTAAGGATCAAAGAAGAAGAAGAATCATATTAGAGCAAGGAAGAAAATCCTGTGACAATCGGCGGTTTATCTACGGTAGAAAAATTTCTAAGCTTTGATGGACAATAGATCGCACACGTTTCGCGTTATTACGTGTGTGATATATTAACAGCAATAGGTACTTGTCTTCGAGATAACTCTCACTGTGGAAAATACTTTTATGTATTGAACAATCCATGCATACCTTTTAGCGATCATTCAGTGGAGAGAATTTAAAAGGATTATGGACTAGGTAGATTACTGTCATTAGTATGGTAATATTATTATTATTATATGATTATTATATTGGTTGCATAGTTTCACTACCGTCTTTAATTAAAAACATTTTAAAATTTTATGTGGGAATGTCTTTCACAATAATCTTTTATACTTCCATCTAACCCTTTACGTATATATTTAACAAATAAACACATATCCGTATATAGTGTTACTACGTTATTTAGTGATTAGTGTGTTAGGTAATTACATATGGGCAAAATCATGCGTTCGCAAGGCTGGGACTCTTTCTTAGTCGAGATATTAGGGAAAAATGTTGTTACGGCTCCTCCTAGTCTAGAATGGAGGGTGTCGTGGTTCAGTCTCCAATATCATATATTAACACAGGTAACATGGGTAGTGCAACTTACCCACTCCCGGCACGGGGAGGTAGGGACGAAAAATAACAATACGGGACTCTTTCGAGGCCCCGTAATTGGAATGAGTACACTTTAAACCCTTTAACGAGGATCTATTGGAGGGCAAGTCTGGTGCCAGCAGCCGCGGTAATTCCAGCTCCAATAGCGTATATTGTTTGTTTGTTTGTTTGTTTGAAACCCTGGGCGCGAGTTATTCACTCTTTTGCCCTTTAGGGGACGAGTTATTCACTCGTTCATACCCTTGAGCCAGTTATGGGAGGTGAGATGTGGGCATTGTTTCAACCCCAAGGGAGCATCCTAGACTCAGCGGTATGGTACACCAGGCCCGTTTTGGCGTGCGTGCGATACCAAGAGGTTTGACACTCTCTACCCGGTGCAGGGGGGTTATATCTCCGAGACGAGACTGACACGAGCAATCAGTCACCGGCCATGGCACGAGCAGCCAGACAGCATAGTGTCGCGGTGGCGAAGCCACCGCCTCCACATGTCTGTCGAAGGTGGGCTTTCTTGCAACCCCAGGGAGCATCCTAGACTCAGAAGCATAATGCACCAGTGGCACTATGGAGTGTGTGCCATGTTCCGAGGTTTGATGGCTCTCTACCCTGCAAAGGGGGTTATATCTCCTAGACGATCGATCTTGGGCTTTGTTGCAACCCCAGGGAACCTCCCGTCGGGTAGCGAAGGTGCAATGCCACGAGACAAGAGGTTCTCTACCCTGCAAAAAGGGGTTTATATCTCCGTGACAAGACGTATTGAGGCGTAGGCGCAGCCGGCGCCGGGCCTCTACCACTGCCGAGCTGCATTACCAAGAATAAACAAGCTCTGGCCCACCTGAACTGGGAGGACCCGGCTATCGGGACCTCACACAGTCTCGACATGACACGGCCCTATTCATTAATGGCGTAGCAGCGGATGAGCCTCTACCACTGTCAAATGACGTTATCAAGACGGACACAGACATAGCACTGCCTCTACTATACTAGGAGGGCCCGGCAGCCGGGACCACACACAGTCTTGAGAGGACAAAGATCGCCGGGAGGGAATAGCGTATATTAAAGTTGTTGCAGTTAAAAAGCTCGTAGTTGGATCTCAGGCGCAGGCAGGCGGTCCGGCTCGCGCCGGTACACTGCCCGTTGTCTCCTGCCCTACCGTCTGCCGGCTCTCTCCCGCGGGTGCTCTTCGCTGAGCGTCCCGGGTGGCCGGCGCGTTTACTTTGAAAAAAATTAGAGTGTTCAAAGCAGGCCTCGGCTGCCTGAATAATGGTGCATGGAATAGGACCTCGGTTCTATTTTGTTGGTTTTCGGAACGCATTAGCAGGCAACCTTCTGTCTTGATTGACTGTGTGTGGTGCACCACTTTGGGGACCTCCCAGTATTGATAAAACAGACAGACTGCTGTGTCCGTTTCAGATTCTGCTCTTTTCCTCAGACCTTCGGGTGCTGAATGTTCCTCTATAAATGCTTTCGGTCAGATGAGGAAGGGACATCCCTCGACACCTTCGGGTATATGTGGCTCTGTCCATTTTGGCTGGAATGACGTCTCGAAGGTTTGGTAGTTTTATAGCGATTGAGAGTACACATGAGGGCAAGTTCAGGCACAACGGGCTAATCACCTGTTTGCCTGTCACTTTGATTACACGTTTTGCCCAGGGGCTTTGTGCTCCTGGGCCCCCTCTACACCTCGTTTCACGGGGTAGAAGAGGTTCCGATTATGAAATGAGATGAACATGGGTAGTGATTGAGCATTTACAATGACTCACCAGCTGCCGGATAAAAATTCCCCGGTCACCAACTCACATATAAATAATTGTATTGTACAACAAATTAAGCTTCTCGTGACATCTCCTACAGTCAAACAACTACAACTTATTATTTCCACTGAGACCACAAAACGAAACAACCTGCTCGTTTGAGAACCAGCTTTCGACTGCCCGTTTAACTCACGTACGAATCTCTCTCGACGATTGACCATCTCTCAATTTACGTTTATTTTTTACTATTAAACTTCGATCTCATTTCTGAAAAGGACGTGATGTACACATTGAAAACCAGCATAAACACTGCTCCACGTCCTGATGGTGTACAATACCATCACATTAAACAGCTCGACGACAAAGCCATTACAAATATGGTGAGCGATTTCAATACCAGCATACAGAATGCTGAGCTACCAGAAGACTGGCTACACAGTTTCCTTTGGCCACTTCCTAAACCTAGCAAAGATCACACACTGCTCAACAGCTATCGAATTATACAGAATATCTGTGGTAAATTACGTGAAAAGATAGTTGCAAGACAAGTAATGAGCCACCTCGAAAATGCACACATTCTTCCTAATACCCTGGGTTGTTATTGTGACGGAGCTAAGGGTGACGGCACCAAATAAAGTTATATGTAACAGAGCACATGCCGTTTGTAAATGAGTTTATTGATTTGTCAATTGTGCAAAGTTCACATCAGATCGGGTTGCACCGTATAAACACAAGGCACATGTTATGTTCGTATAAGTGTTCAGTAGTCTGAAAGGCTACACGCCCTAGCTGTTGATTACCACCAATCTACAGAATTGTGTGCAACATTGTTCAAACCAGGTAGGTTCTTCCGGATGAGAATGCAGCTCCTGTTGGTGTTTCTTGGCACGTGATATTGCTTATAATATGATGTTATCTCTCACCTTTAGTTTGTTGACACAGTTCATCTCTCAGTAACTCATAAGTAATTGACGACACTTAACAAAGTCACAACGAAAACTCACTATTACATTGACATAGTATTCAACATTAACTAACAAAATCTCTTAACAACAATTTAGTAGTTCACTGACAACAACTACTATAAGGCTAATATTAATTAAGATTACTAAAATTTATCTCCACCAAATAAAATATGAATATAATAATATTATTGCATGCACTGTACACCACTGTAATAATTATAATTTTCATTTCTATTACTTTTGCACTACACGTACTAATCCTATCATCATCTAATAAGTTGGGAACCTCTTTTCTCATTCTTCTCAATTAATATACTCCGGTCCCCATGAAGACAAAAACCTGAGAACCATTGTTCTCTTCATCACATGATAAACTAAATCAACTGACAAGTTACACTGAGTCTCAAAATCTCGTGTAGAGTAATATTCTTTTTCTTTCTTAATATGCAATGAACATTTCTGATTACGTTTTACAGTAACTATAAGTGAGTATTGAGTCAGTGTTCTCATGATGTTGTACTTATAAGTGGCATCAAAGGTTAAACGCCCGAATAAATTCACCATCTATTTATTTCTGTTGCCTGCCATTCTGCAGATCACACATTATCGCTTCACTATAACTAAGTTATAAATATTCAATGTATTCTACATCGTCCAACACGCAGAAATAAACAGTATCCTTAAAATGCCCAAGAACCGTTGTTACTCTCTATTTCACCTTAGTTGATAAAGATCATTGGTTAACAGCTTTGAGAAACTACTCTCTCCTCTCTCTCTCTCTCTCGATCTCTCTCTCTCTCTCTCTCTCTCTTCTCTCTCTCTCTCTCTCTTCTTAACTTTGTTTAAAATCCACAGAAGTTATTAGAATTAAATTAGAGCCCTCCCAAAACTCTACTACTCAACAAATAAGCCGTCCTACTAATGCAAAACACAAAGTATATCGGAGCACTACAGAGTCCGGACCCCAAAACACTACGCTCGACGAAATACACTCGCCAGTTGATCTGTACATTAGAAAGACAAACACTAAAGTTATTCTAACACTAGCCGAGATTATATAAAATGCCTTTCTTATAATTTATTATTATTATTATAGCTATCTCTACAAAAATAGTATCTATACAAAACAATACTTCTTGTCCTACGTATCATTGTCCATGTACTGGCTATCAAGCACACTGACCATTAACCAACTTCCTACTTTTTTAGTTGTTTTAATTATTAAGGTTTGGGACCTGAAGACGCAGCAAAAGAATGAATTGCTGTCAGCGACTTATACGATTGACTGCTTGCGTGCAGGGTCAGCGAACCAGAGGCTGACCAAGACCCTACTGCACCTCCAAGTGTGGTCCTAGAAACAGACTGCATTCACTGTACTCTAGCTGAGAGGAGTAGGGATCGTAAGAGGAAGGCAAACGCGCAACGCGCCGCGCCCGGCGCGGCCTGCCCGGAACGCGCCGGACACGCCGCACACCCGCACGGACTCCGCCGCCCGGCGAAGGATCGACAGTCCAGCCCGGCCCGAACAGCGACCCATGCACGCGCCGGCCTGCACACGGCGGCCACACGACCGACGCCCCGACGATCACGCGACCGCCCACCTCCCGTCGGGCGCGACACGACACCGTCTACGTCTTCTATGACAGTACTAAGCCCTCGCACGTCGCCGATCGACCGCGCACCCACTTGAGCCTGCCGCGCCCTCGCCCGAACCCGAACCGCTCCAGACGCCACGTCCCCGCCGCCTGCGCCACGAACCGCGTACACCCGAACACGTGTCACTGCCGGAACCACCCGGCGCGACTCCACAGATCTCCAACCCTCCCGCGGATCGAGCCCGCACGCCGAACGATCGCAGCGGACGCCTGCACAACAGCAAAGGACGCCGCTCCCCTTGCACACTGGCCCACGCCGACCGCAACGCGCGCCGCCGCCGCCCGCGTCGCCCCCGCCGCCAGCAGGTACTCGCACCCTCCTAGCACGGAGCCGATACCAGACATCGCGAATTGTACGCCCCGGCTGACCAGCCCCGCCCCCGCGGGCACGAGCAACGATACCAAGCTAGCACGCCCGGAACCCGACACAACGCCCCCGCCCGCTCGCCAGAACCGCCGCACCGTTGCGCAGCCCGGCCGGGCCAGCTGCGGTGCCCGACGGCCGCCGCCGACGCCACCGGCGACTGCGCTCTGAACCCGACTCGCGCAACGCCCCAGTCCACCGCGCGCGTCAAACCACTCGCTATACGCCGAGTCACGCGCCCGCACTGCGACGCCGCCTCTGAACGCCCCGACAGTAACCGCGCCGGACCGCTTGTCCCGAGCGAACCCACCGTCCCGCCCGCCGGGCGTACGGCCGACATCGACGCGGACGCCCGCAGCACGATCAGGCCCCGACCGAGACCCCGAGAATCACGCCAACCCGAACCAGACCGGCCCGACCGCACGTCCGGACGGCCGCGGACCCACGCGACCGTCACCAACGCGCCCCAACCGCCTACCAGATCCGCGCCGACCCCGCCCCGACGTCGGGTCAGCGCCTCGCCACCAGACGCGGAACCGGCCCCGGCGAGACACCCCACGCGAAACGACCCGCTACGACCCTCGCCGCGCACCGCGCGCCCTGCGCACACCTGCCGTACGCAGACGCTTCGCTACCGTACGGACGCAGCCCGTCGCCCGCGCTACGCATCACACGTACGCGGCGGCCGCAGTCGCTCGCGAACCGCTGCTCGCGGTTACCCGACCACGGGGCGCCCCTCAGGAACCGAGCCTCCAGGCTCGTTCGCGACGCCGCCGCCTAGCGCAAAGCATGCACCGCTCCCGCGCGGACCATGCGCGCCCAGCCACGTGACCGCCACGATCTGTGCGCACAGACCGAACCGCGCGCGCTAGCCCCTGTCCGCGCCTACGCCCGCAGCCCGAGACCGCGAGAAAGACGACCGCACCCAGCAACCGCGACCGCCCACGCGCGTCCCGCCGACGAAACCAGAGCCAGACCGTGAAAATTCCCCGCCACGGCCGCGACCGATGAAACACCCACCGACACCTGCCGAGACAGGACGCGCCACCTCTCACGACAGCCTCCTCGAACCCAGACCCCACACGCGCCAGACCGTAACAGGTCCCGGCACGCAAGGCGAACCGCCGCACCCGGACGCTCTGACGCCCGGCCCCGCGCCCAAGGTACGGCGACCACTAGAGTCCGCCAGAGTCCGCGAACGTGCGCCACGAACCGACCCGAACACCCACCACGAGCTCCGCAGCCACTCCGTCGAACGCACTCCGCCGGGCGGCAGCCCGTCGTACCGACCCTGTTAACGATCGCGCAGGAACGTCGAGGCGCCCCCGCCCGACGAAACGACCGCCCGACTGTAAACAGTATGACACAGCGTTCGACGGACAGGGAGGAACCGCGGCGACGCGCGCCGCCTGCGCCGCCGCCACCGAACTGCAGCAAACCGCCGCCGCCGAACCGAAACGCCCTGAACGACCGCGCTCGCAGCGTCACGGGACGTGATCGCGCAGGAGCCGTGCCCCATGCGCCACCGACCCGAATCCGATACGCCCACCCCGATCGCCCGCCCCCGGCGACGAACCGACGCGTTAACGGCAGCCCCGCCGCACAGCCCGCCAGCAAACGAAACCCGAAGCGCGCTCGCTCGTCGGCCGCCCGTCCGGCGCACCGACCGCACGAACCGCACCGCCCCGCACGCCGCTCGTGTACGCCTAGCGGCTACGACCCGCACCTCGCGACGCCACGATCCAGCCGACCCCCCCGTACCAGCGACCCCCGCCAGCGGCAACCGCCACCTACGCGAACCGAACCCCGCCGCGTAAACCCGATCGACCGGTCCCGACGACCCGTCCAGCCCCCCCCCCGACCGACCGCTGTCTCGACCGATCGACTGACCGACGCTGGGACCCGAAACGCAGCTCCGTAACCGCTGCCGTAACCGAACTCGACCGACTGAACGCGACTGCACGCCGCGGCCCCAAATCCCGCCGCGTGCCGTAATTCGACACAGTCGTCCGTACCCAACGCGCACCTCGCCACGCCCCGCCCCGTAACGCCAGCGCCAACCTCCCCAAGAACGAACCGCGTCGTCGTCGTCGCCTGGGCGACGCGCGCCGGCTACAGCAAAACCGCGCCGACAGTGAATCGAACCCGCTCAGCCGCCCGCTCCTGGCCGTCAGACCCGCCGTACAACCGCCAGGCCCCCCCCCCCTCGACGAGGCAACAGCGACACCGACGCGACGCACTGCCTGCATGGCCCGCCGCTACGCACACCGTCGACCGTCCGCGCGACGGCACGAAACGCACGGACAGACCAGAATGTCGCGACCCCGTCGCCATCACCGCTCAGAACGCGCGCACGCTAAAAAGGCCGCCTGCCGGAGAAAGCGACGGACGACAGGCCGCCCAGTACGGCGAACGTACGACCGGGCGCCGCCAAGGCGCGAACCCACCCGCCCCCCCAGCCAGACGACCTGACGCCGCCACAGTCGCCGCGCCGAACAGTCCCTGTCCGCAATTGCCCGCCAGCCCGACCGCCGCCGCGAAACCGATCGAGCCCAGGTACCGCGCGCCGCTGACCCGAGCCCGCCCGCCCCGCGCCGACCCG
>JAMPIV010010356.1:0-113384 GCA_024509875.1 Oreohelix idahoensis | reverse complement strand
ACCTCCTTTTTTTAAAGTTAGGCTCAGCCATGCTGTTAGATGGATGCAATATTTCCTGCTAGACAGAAAAAAAAATATTAATGTGAAAAAGTAAATACAAATATTAATAATCAATTTGAAAAATATAAATTATTTGTAATTTTAATATTATATAATGAAATAGAATCTTGGAAGAAAATTAATACAATTTATGGTTGAAATGAAGAACAGTTGCTGTGTTTTCTATAGTGCCTTATAAAAGTACAGGCCTAAAGAGACCAGTAATAAGCATTATGGGTTAGGAATCTTAATTTAAAATCTAATAAATTTTTTGCTAAAGCTGGTAATGAAAATATAAACTAGCGCTGGCGTAATATTAGCCTGTATATTTTCTACCGAACTTCAAAAATTGGAATAGCCTTAGGCTACCCATAATTTGTAGGCTATTGTATTATTTTTCAAATTTACATTTCTTACGCACTTGCTACAAGTTTTAGTGAAATCAAATAATATGTAGTGGTATCAGCCTTTTTTTTTTTTTACCAGCCGTAAATAATCAATTATGCTAAACCTTAGGGGAAAAGAAAGCATAGGCCTAAGTTATCTGACAGTTAAATCTAACTTCATCTAAACAATGTTATTGTAATATTTTTTTAAAAAAATGAATTACTTACCAATACTAAACTGGAAATTAATCCTAAACAATAGGCTCGACTCAAAAAAGATTTCAGTGCTGCGTAATCGTTCAAATAATCAGTAACCTCGCGCTAGCTTTAGCGAAAAATTGTGAATGAACACGCCACGCACATCCCGCGGCAATTGAAAAATAGGCAGCTTGATTTTCATTGGTTATTTTTTTTTTTTATCCACTTGGCTTAAAATCTCGCCGAATCTCATGACGCAAATTGTGTAGTGGCACAAGATTTATATGTATATTTAATAATTAGGCGAAAAAACCCGTACAGACCCGTGTACGGCCCGTACACATCTGAAAACGCAAACACCCCGTACAGATTATGGGTAAACCTTTAAGTGTGGCATGTATGCGATTTTACTTCATGTTCCAATTTAATTATCTGATCCATAGTGCATCTGTTCTTCCTAAATCCTGACTGAGTTTGATTATATAAATTATTCTTTTCCAAATAAAACTTTAATCTTTTATTTACTATGGTTTCTAATATTTTACCTAGATGGGAAGTTAAAGAAATTGGCCTGTATGAACTGGCATCATGGGCATCTTTTTCTGGTTTTAGTATTGGAATAATTACTGCTGTTTTCCATGTTTTGGGAATTTTTCCTGTATTCCAAATTTTGTTAAAAAGGGATGTTATAATTTCTATGGTACTTTTTGGTATGTGTTTCAAGATTTCATAGCTCAAGATGTCATGCCCTGCTGATGTATTTGTTTTGTCCTTTATTGTATTTTCAACTTCTTCCATTGTAATATCTGCATTTAAATATGATAATTCTTCAGTATTATAAGGTACATCTTTACTGAGTTTTTTAAGAAGTGTTGCTCTTCTGTTGACTTCAGCCTGTCCTAGATTTTCCTTAGAACTAACTCTATATTAGTACCTGGCCAGCACCTCTGCTTTCTGCCAGTCAGTCTCTGCCATTTCAGGTCTTTTTATATTAGGTATTATCATATTTTTAGTTCTGCCTTTAATGGCTTTTAACTTATTCCACACATCTGTTGTAGAGTTAGTTGTAGGGTTCAGTGTTTGGCAGAAACTTCTCCAATGATTTTCTTTTGCCTTTAGTATTATTCTGTTTGATTCATTTCTTATGTTCTTATAAATATCTAAATTATCTTCAGATCTATGCTTTCTATATTCTTGTAAAGCTTGTTTTCTTTGTTTTTGAATTTCTGTACATCTAACTGTCCACCATGGTACTGGGTTTTTGTTCCAATGTTCATTCTTCTTTGCTTCCTTAATGCGGTGTGGAATTATGTGTTCTGGCATATATGCATTTGGGATATGTTTAACAGCTTTTAGTAATATTTCTTTTGTGAGATTATCTGCAAATATATCTATATTTTCATTTTCTATATTATTCATTTTTATCTCTTCCATTTCTACCAGAAAAGCTACCCAATTAGCTTTATTATAGTAAAATTTTGGTTTTTCTACCAGTTTGTTAGGTTTGTAATTATCTTTTAGTGTTATTTCAATGGGTAAATGATCTGAATTTGTATCCCCAATAACTTCCCATT
Organism: Oreohelix idahoensis; assembly: GCA_024509875.1. Classification (NCBI taxonomy): domain Eukaryota; kingdom Metazoa; phylum Mollusca; class Gastropoda; order Stylommatophora; family Oreohelicidae; genus Oreohelix; species Oreohelix idahoensis. The sequence continues at coordinate 111,187 of JAMPIV010010356.1, read as the reverse complement.
TTGCATTACCAAGATTTGGTGTTACAATGCTTATATCTACTGTGTCTTGCTGATTTGCACACGGGTTAATTCTTGTTACTGATCTATCATTCAGTATTATTAGTTCATTGTTTTCAATGAAGTCCAACAGTAGTTTTCCTGATTTGTCTATTACATTGCCTCCCCAAGCTGTATGATGAGCATTGAAATCTCCCACTATGATAGTTCTGTTGTTTATTCTTTTATTCACGTCTGAGATATCTCTTTCGTTTATGTTTCCACTTTAACAGTAAAGGTTAACTATTTTAATTTCTTCTAGCTCAGTAGACACTGTTATAGTTATTCCTTCAAAATTTTCTGTTCTAAATGATTCCCAGTCAGTTATTACGTATGTTTTATTAACTAGAAATGCCACACCTCCTCTTTTTTGGGTTTCGGTCCTATCATTTCGAAAGACTTTATATTCAGGGATGGTAAAACATTGACTCGGATTAAGATTAGTCTCTTGAATGGCAAATATTACTTTAGATTGTTTATGCATGCCTATTAATGCTGGTACATTTTTTTGGCACTTCTGCAATTCCACTGTATTATTCTAATGTTCTGTACGTCCATTATTTAATTGTTACGTTTGTTATAAATAGTGTTGTACTCTTTTACTCTGAGAAGTGTATAATATATTTATTTATTTTTTAACAACAAAGTCTCCTAGATTTTTGGTTTCTCTGTTAAAGTGAGTTTGTAGTTCACTTTGAAGATTCAGCATAAAGGCTTTCACAATGTTTGATACAGAATGAATAAGTTTTTGACAATCTGTTATTTTTTCATTCCACATTTCTTCTAATTGTTTTTTATCTGTTCGCTTTTGTTCACTCATCATGAGTTGTCTTTCTGACTCAATCCTTTTCAGTAAATCTTCATTCTCTTCTTTGAGTTCTGCTAATTTAGCCACATCTTTAGCTACTTCATGCTGTATGTTTTTCAAGTTTTTAAGATTTCTTCTGCCTTTCTCACTGTATCTTCTGTTATCGATGATTTGATTATTTCACTTTCTTCTGGTAGATTGCTATCTTTTGTCAGTATTTTTTGGACTTTATTTTTCTTTTGGGTTATTTCCACATTTCTGGTTCTGACTGTGATTTCTCTTGGTGTCGGAGTTGTAGATGTAGCAACTGAAGATTGATGTTGTATTAGTGCTACTTTAAATGGTGTGTTAGTATTGACTGATTTTATTAGAGCTAGTTTTGTTTGTTGGTAATGTGGACATCCAAGGAAACGTGCACTGTGGTTTCCTAGACAATTTGCACATTTTCTGTTTTTATTTCTTGTTCTGTAATCTTTATCATCTTCTACTAATTTGTAGTGATCATAAGTGTGGTCCCCTGCACAATATCGACATTTAGGCTTACTTCTACATGTTCTTTTGGTGTGGCCAAATTTCTGGCAGTTTGAGCATTGAATGACTGGTGGTATGTAAGCTTCTGTTTTGATTGTAGTACTGCCACTGAAGAAATGTGATGGTATTTCTCGCCCTTCTAATGTAACTATTATTACAGTTGAAGTTCCTAATTGTTGTGACATCCTTTCCAGTTTAAGAATCCTATATTTTGGATTTTCTGTTTGTAGTCTAGTTCTTATTTCTTCCTCTGGAACTGTTACATGTATTCCTTTAATTACACATTTCCTGGTTTCTTTGACTAATTCAAGCCTAGCTTTAATGCTGTGTGCCAATTCTACTTGAAGAGGACTTACTTCAATTTGTTTTATTAAAGCTTTTGACTTTTTAGTCATGTTCATTGTGAGTATTATGTCTAAATTTGTTCTTTTTATGTGTGTTATTGACCCTTTATCTATAACTGTTTCTAGTACATTGATGATCTTACTGTCTGGTAATGCTCTAATACTTACCACATTGCCACTGATTTGAAAAATCCTTAATCTTGGGAGGTTTTGTTCAACTTTATGAGTAGGCCTATTGATTTGTTGGTCTTTCATAAGGTTCTCAACACCCTTATTCTTTGAATGAATGTTCAGATTATTGGTTTTCTCTGTCATTTTACTCTGACATCTTCCTTTTTTCTTAATTGTTTCCTTTGAAGATTGTATCTTCTGTCTTTCCTTTTCTCTATTCGTATTCCTGATTTTCCCTTGATCATCATTCTGTGAGTCAGCTTGTACTATTTCAGCCCATGATTTTCTGGAGATACTACCTGTTTTCAATTTTGTAAGAGCCGGCATGTCTTTTAGAATAATTGTCCTTACTTAACTTTAAATATAAAGTATAATATTTAGTAGTTTTGTAAGTAACGAAAATTTCAAATTCAAAAATGGCGCCGTTGACTTTCAAAACATGGAAAGTCGCGGATGCAAAAGTAATTATAAAATTATAACTAAGTGTTAACCAATCTTAATTATTCAATATTGTTATAAACGACAAAATACTAATAAATCTTAAAGAATTTTAACACACAAATTAACTTCCCTGCAGTAAGCTTTTGCACAACAGATTTAGAATCACAAGTAAACCAATAATGAAACCGCCATCTTGGATCACCGGAAGTCCATTCTCCAGAGTATTCACATGCTCCTGCCGCAGCGGTGTTTTCCGTGGCAAGTTGTTTTATACAGGGTGTTCCACGAAAAAGCGGCCCGTGACGTCCGAACTCTATCTAATTCGTTTAGGAGAAGGGGTCTTTGAAGGAGATCTAACAGGGGCTGGGGCTGATGCTGATGGCTCGGAATCTGAAGGGTTAGGGGGGACTGGTCACTGAAGTTTGTTGTGGCGGTTGCGTCTTGAAAAAGGAGAGCAAGAACAGTTGCCTCATTGATGACTTCTTCCTTTCCGTAAGAAGTTCTCTGTAACAGGCTATTTGGCGAAGCGGTTTTAATTCCCTCTAACACTTTAGCTTTGTTCTTTACAAGTGTGCTAACTGTCGTGCGAGGTAAACCTAGCTTGCGGCCTGTTTCACCATTTGAGATGCCTTGTTCATTAAGCTTGATTAGCTCAAGCTTTTCTTGCAAATTGAGAACCTTATGGGTTCTTTTAACTTTGTCACTACTCTTAGGATCCATTATGAGTATATTAAAGCACACAAGTAAGTAGTATAGGGCCTAATCACACACAAAAGTTGGCTACCGTATGAATACTATAAACGTGTTTTATAATAACGATATGAACACTGTCATTATACTGTTATCACAAAAATAACTATGAACTGTTTACAGTATAAACACAAAAATAATATAATATGAATAATTTGATTATTTTAATCACAAAAATTAAGTAGTTTTATTATTTTTGATCACAAATATATGTAGCCGCGCCATCTTGTAATCGTTATGGCTTCTGTCGTTTAACAGCACCATTTTGTCAACGTCCTTTGTCTCCGTGGTTCACTGCTTTTTACCACAACATCTTCAAGAGGAAGATATATTACTGGGCACAATAAAGCCTAGAAATAGTCGTGTTTTATATTTGTGTTTTCGCTCCTTCTAGAGCATCCATCGCGTGTGTTATTTGCGTGGCCCAATTACTACACCGTAAGTGATTAGGCATAGCGGCCTATATAAAGAAGTGCGCTGGCCAGTGGTCTCTAAACGCAATATATACCCCAAATATAACCAACTTTCAGGTTGAACAGGGTATAACAGCAACATAGTAGACAAAGGAACGAACGAAGCGGAGGCCTTTATACTTCAGACCTAAGGGTCATTTATATTTGGACATGCGCCCTAATATAACCGACTAGATTGAACAGGACGCGCCTCGCCAAAACGAGGCAAACGTTTTACATAAAAATGAAAAAACAAAAGCAGAGGCCTTTTTCTTCGTCAGTCGCCCCAAAGAAACCAGAGTCGATCTGAAGATGCCTTGAACACGTTAGCAATTGAGCACTGGCTGGGTGTTTTGTTTCGTTTGGTTTACTTTATAACGTTTGCTTTATGTGCTTGTTGTCACTGATAGGGTTGTGTGAATAAATACAGCCCCTGCCTTAGAATCATGAGTTTTATTATTGATGGAGGACAGAGTCCGTCACGAGCCTGCATTATCATTTGTGTCCGTAAGAGATGATGCTCTGAGATGGACTGGGAGTGGTCAAACAGCAAGAGCTGGGATAGCCACAGTCACCGCATCCGACGAAGAAATGGCACCAGGTCACAAAAAGGAAACAGTGAAGTGGAGCTACTCAGAGCAGAGGTCGCATAGCTGAAGCTCCAGATGGTTGAAATGCAAGGCAGACAGAGAAGGCCAGCAAGGACCATCCGATGTTTTCGGTGCAAAAATTTAGGGCACGTCCAGAGGGAATGCCCACAACAGGCACTAAACTAGACCCCTCTGTGACTGGGAGTCAAGCTGTGGAAGGGGAGCTTTGTGACTCAAATAGAAAGAGTGCAGGTATATGTGGCAGGCAATTACAGGTTGGCATGAGGAAGAATGTAAATGGAAGGAAAAGGCCTGTTTTTCTAAATGATAGGGAGACTGAGATGTTGGTGCGGAAGGTGGGGGGTCATTAACAGGAGGACTATCTCTAGACGCCACGGGAATAGCCGCAGGTACATAAGCAGAAAGAAACCTCATGTATGGAATGGCCCTCGGAGAATCTAGTGCTATAACTGCACTGATTTTGGGGATCATATAGCTGCCAGGTGTCCACGTGGTCCTCTACCTAGAAAATGTTTCCAATGCAAGTCAGCACAACATTTAGTAGCGAGCTGTCCGCTCAGTAACTCTGCTGCTAAGGCATTACCCAAAGTTGAGCGCAGGCAGAATGACCGCCACTCAGAAGGAAGGTTAAAGAGTCAACCATCACAGGAAATATCGACCAGCAGCGGACCAAATCCCCAGGAGTTTAAAGAAAGCTTGTCATGGTAGCCGATCTCCTATTCTGCAGACATGGCCAAACCATTTTCTTTCAGATGTGGGGACACCGCTGTAGAGCAGCATGTTGCCATCGAGATCCATAACTCCTTGTCCATTTTTCTTCGTTTCCGTGAAAGCCAGGATTTCTAGTTTTGCTTTCTTCATCTCTTCAGTCCGGTTTTCTCTCTTGCATTTCGTGTAATCAGGTTTTAAGGCAAATAGGTGATTGGCAGGTTGTGCCTTTGCATGATGGAGGGGCTGTATCCTTACGGCTTCCATGAAGTCTGTCCTTCTATTTCGAGTTCTTCCCAGTACAACACAGACACAAAATTAAGATTATATGAGCGCTGGGTACTTTCTGTGCTTCTTCATGGTGTGGAATGCTGGAGAGTAACAGAGAAGGAAATGTCAAAATTGCCCTCTTTCCACACAATCTACCAAAGTAAAATTCTCCGATTCTTTTCGCCGAATACCATCACCAACCAAGAACTGCTTACTCATAGCAGCCAAGAGGACATGCACACTATCATAGCTGGCAGACGCTAGAGTTGGGTTGGCCACGTCCTCAGAAGGGACCGTGATGCCATCACAAGAACAGCTATGCTATGGACCACTGAAGGAAAGCGAAAGAAAGGCCGACAAAAACAACTGGGCGGAGAAATGTAGAGGCCAAGATGCATAGAATGAACCAGAGCTGCACAAAGGATGGCTGCTGGCCGAACAAAGTGGAAGCAGTTGCTGCCCTACAAGATGCCACCAGACGTGATGACCACTGACTGCTTTGACAGTCGGTGGCTAAGGATCAAAGAAGAAGAGAAGTTAGATCAATTGTAATTTCCGCACACATCATCGTAGTTTTTTTTTTACAAAAGCATATTACACTTATGTTTTTAAAATCTTATAAAAACTAGTTCTTTGTAATTGTATGTTGAATTACAGAACAAACGAATGAACACAATTGTTATTTCTTCAGGGTAAAGAAATAGGCATTATTTCCTTTTTACGTGTCTGCCCTTACTTGATTTACAGACAGCTTATGAAGGGTTCTTCTTTGGCTATCTTTATTATGATAATATCATTTTCACTGTCCGCACCAATAGTTACTTTGATGCTTAGGTAAGTAGATTCACAATTATTGTAGATGAGGAGGAATCCCCTGACAGAGTAGACAGCAACAAGCACTGGCATATAATGAATAATAATAATAGCCCGTTCGGTCATAACTGAATATGAGAATGCGCCCCTGAAGTGACAGCCCTCAGCTGCTTTTTACCTGGTGTTTCTTTCGACGTTTTCTCCTCTTTTCTGCTTGCTTGAGAGCTTCTTTTTGCCCAATCTGAGATGGCAGCGTAGCCACTTGAATTTATCAGTGCCCTCATGTCTTTCATGCACACATCTCTGAACCTCAACTGTGGTCACCCAACTGTTCTTTTGCAATCTACCAGTTGTCCGTAGAAGATAACTTTCGGGATGCGACCATTTTCCATGCAGCAGACATAGCCTAGCCAGCGTAGTCTGCACTGTATAAGCAGTGTGTACATGCTTTGAGAGCCAGCACATGACAACACCTCGGCATTTGTCACTTTATGGTGTAAACACTGTAGATGGAAGGTATTGAGCCTTCTGTTTTGCTTAGCATAGGTTGTCCGTGTCTCACTGCCATATAGAAATGTGCTGGTGACGCAGGCTTTTTATACCGCAGCTTTGGTCTTCGTTGTGAGTTTGGAGTTTCCCCAAGCATGCATTGTAAGGTGGGCAAAGGTGGCTGCAGCTTTGCCAATGTGGCTGTCAATTTCTGTGTCCAGAGAGAGTTTGTCTTTGATGGTAGACTCCAGGTATATGAAGTGGTGCACCACTGCCAGTTCATAGTTATCAATAGTGATAACTGGTGCAACATCCACATCCTGACTCAGCATATTTGGTTTCTTTAGACTTATAGTGAGGCCAAAGTCCTTGCATTCTTGGGTGATAGGTAGGGATGGGTGCTTTCATCCTATCTGTTCTCTGTATGCAATGAAAATATAATCAGATCCATAGAGGACATGTCAGGAATATCAGTTGGTCGAGTAATATATAAAAAAGTTGAGATGTGCTGATAACATGGTCATAATAGCAAAAATCTAAAAAGAATGACAGGAAATGCTGATATGACAAAGTAATAATAGATGCCTTAACTTAAATGGGAATAAGACAGAAATAGTGATCATCTCAAAGGTCATGACTTCTTCAGAATGTCCCATCAAAGTAAATGGAACAATTTTAAAACAAGTCAGTAGATTCAAGTACCAAGTCATATTAATAACATAATTTGGAAGAATAGAATAGCCCAAGCAAAAACAATGATCTATTAAATGAAAAGTATTTTATGCAGCAAACCTTTGTCACCGGAAGGAAGAGGAAAGAATTATTTAGATTTCTCCTTCTTCTTCTTTGATTCTTAGCCACCGACCGTCAAAGCAGTCAGTGGCCATCACGCCTAGTGGCGTCTTGTAGGGCAACAACAAATTGATTCCACTTTGCTCGGTCAGTGGCCATCCTTCGTACAGTGCCCCAACTCTGGTTCATTCTTTGCATCTCAGCCTCCACAGTCCTCCACCAGGTTGTTTTTGGTCGGCCTCTCTTTCGTTTTCCTTCAGGGGTCCAAAGCATAGCTGTTTTTGTGATGGCATCGGGGTCTCTTCTGAGGACATGGCCAACCCAGCTCCAGCGTCTGCCAGCTATGATGGTGTGCATGTCCTCTTGCTTACTCCGAAAAAGCAGATCTTGGTTGGTGATGGTATTCGGCCAAAAGATTCGGTGAATTTTTCTTAGGCATGTTGTGTGAAAAGAGGACCATTTCAACATTTCCTTCTCTGTAACTCACCAGCATTCCGCACCATAGAGAAGCACAGAAAGCACACAGCTCTGATATAATCTTAATTTTGTGCTTGTGCTGTATTGAGAGGACTTCCAGATGTTGTATAGGCTAAAAAAGGCTGTTCTTGCCTTATTCATTCTGATGCTGATGTTTTCGCCTGCCCCGCCGTCTGGTGTTACTATGCATCCTAGGTATGTGAAGGTGTCTGTCTGTACCAGTTGCCGATTACTTACTGATATGGGCTCAGGGTTGCTCACACTGAGCGTCATGACCTCTGACTTCTTTAAATTGATGTTCAAGCCCACCTGCTGGCTAAACTTATTAAGTCTATCCGTTTTTTCCTGGATGTGTTGATGTGAATGTGCTGGTAGTGTAATGTCATCTGCATATTCCAGATCTTCCAATGTAGAAAATGTAGTCCATCTTATTCTCTTGGACTGCCCTCTGTTGTCTGGTGCATCAAACAGTCTATGACTGTTAAAAATAGAGTGGTTGATAAGGGGCATCCCTGTCATACTCCTGTATTCACCTCAAAGGTTAGGTTGCTCTGCCCAACACTACACGTAAAGTTGGCATAGAGGCTTTTTATGATTGACTCCTCATGATTCAGGAGACTCATTTAAAAGCCAATAATGTTATCAATTGCCCAGGCTACAGATGTTACTCCAATCCATGTGGGCCTGGTAGACGAGGGCAAGCTATATATGTAAAACATGAGCTCCCTCATATGTGGCTGGATACAAGTTCCCAAACTAGTGAGGATGCGGAATTGCAGGGGATTGCTGTGAATATAGGCAGTCAGGAGTGCATACATGCCACACCTCAGAGATGAAAAACCTGTACAAAAAATCCAAAACCTTGTACAAAGACCTGCAAAAGGAAATGTCGAAATTATTCAGATTTATACAGAGTCAATTCTGACATCTGGAAGTCAGTCATAGACAGAAAGTAAACAAGCAAGAAAATCCCTAGGGGTCAGATTTTACAGAACAATTTTAAGAATACCATGGGCCGCTAAAAGAGTAATGAGATTGTCCTGAACGAAGCCACAGTGAAAATGAAACTCATTACTCATGTTAGAAAGAGGCAACCCAATATCTTTGGGTATTTTATGAGAAGAGGAAAGTTGGACTGAAGGAAAAAGCAATAGAGGATAACAAAGAGAAGACATACTGGACAGTTTAAAATAGCAGCATGGAAAGAAGACAGCAACAGAATTGGTAAGCAGCACTGGGGACATAGAGTTGTTGAAAGGCATGATCGCCTACACCAGCTGGCACCGTACATAAGGGGGAAGAATGGGAGTTGAGTTAGGCAGTATCATAAGTCACTTACCTGGGTCACAAATTACTATGAAAGTCACAATTACTGTATCATAAATCACGTACCTGAGTCACAAATGACTACATGTGTCACAATTACAAGTTTACTAAGATTTGTAAATGATAGATTGTGCAAAGCTTTAACAAATCAAACATGCTAAATGACATGTTAAAACATTTAACCAAGACAAGTGTAAGATAGCAGCATGTATTTACATTTTTCATTATTTCTTTCAGGTCTTCCAGCTCAGGATGGATCCCCTACTGGGGATAATTTTGCTCTAGCGTTTTGCCCGAATGGGACAAAAAAATGTCCCCCATATGCAACCTGCTGTCAAAAGGATACGCAGGTCTGTAGCAATAGTTTGCGAGCCTGTGAATCAGCCTTCTTAGATGGCGAAGATAAGGATCAGGCGTGCTGTAGAGATTTCTTTGATGGTAACAAAGCACGAAATGGTCTTGCAGACGTATGCTACTACCGGAAGTGGAAGGAAATATGTGAAGGTAAGAATATGCTCTGATGCATTTGAATTCATAATGAAAAATTAATGTAAAAAGTCTGTTTTGCATGATGTATTCATAAACCTGGCATATATGATATATTCAATGTGGTTATTGTTGATCAGAATCAATGTCATTGCAGTCCGGGCAAACCCATCGTGCTCGCTCTCCCTCTGAAAATGTAGAAGGGTATGAATGCTAATTGTTCCTGTTGCGTGCTGATTGTACACATGCTGGATGCATCCTCTCATATGTCCATCCCTGCTGGTTTTATGTTTGATGCAAATTTCCAGCAATCTTAGCCTTGATGATTCATTGATTGCAGTGTCATTCTCTAATAGGTGATCATTAATTGCCCTCAGTATCTCTCCCTTATCCATATCCAATGCACCTTCTATGGGTGCTCTTGAAACTAGTTTGTCAGCTCTTTCATTGCTGCATACCCCTGCATGACCATGGCAGTAGACCCACATCAGTTCCTGAAGATTCAAGGCTTCTATGGAGCTTTTCCATTCATGCTGGATGTGATAGAGTTACTGTGCTTTATATTTCAACAGGCCCCATTTCATTCTTTTATTTGAGTTTGCCCCAGTCTTCTTCTCTTTGTAACTATATGAGTTGCACAATAGTTCTTCTCTCTGTAAATATATTGAGTTTAGTCTCTTTTTGTAGGGAAGTTATTGCGTTTTTTTTCTATAGGGATTACGGTAGGTTTAAGTACAGATTTGCACCAGTCTTCCTTTCCTTAAATTAATCACGATCACGTAGTCTCATTTTCTATGTGTAAATAATCGTGGTCAGTTTATTGTATTAGGCGCTTGTATTAATTGGGGTGGGTGATAAACCTCTACCCATGTACAGAAGAACGGACGCTTGAACGAATCAAAAGTTAAAGTTGCTCACGCGGTCAGCATAACATGATTTAACATGACGCAATTAGAATGCGCTTGATCGGGATAAACAGAACTCGTGAGTATGCTTTAAAATCTATTGGCGGAGGTCACCGTTGTTAAATTTTCCAGTAATTTCATTGGTTTAAGAAGGACAATAGACTATGAAGTAGGGGCATAGGTCAGTGTGGGGGTTTTATTTATATATACTCGCGCATTTTCAGTAGTGGGTCTCTTTGTTTGAAAAACTTCATGCCGTGAAAGTCTATGCCTGTATTCTATATACATAGTTCGTCTGCTCTACGGAGAAATTCGACTAGGTGAGTTTTCACGGCAAATTGGGAAGGAGTAACCGGCCTTCCAATTTACAACTGAAAGTTGTTGTCTCAGGAGCCTATTGCTCGAGCTGTCGGCAGAGGTGAAGAGCACTAGTGACGAGGTGGTTACTGGGCCAAGTACGGCTGTCACAGAAAAAAAGAAGCAGTTCCATTTTCAGTGAAGAATCATTCAGCGAATGGATTTCTTAAAATCCTGAGCTCTAAGCTCATATACACACACCGAAACAAAGGCATGTGGCCTGGTGTCGTCGTTTAAGAAAGTCGGTCATAATAAAACCACGGCCCTAAACCCAATGAGTGGTAACCGGGCAGCTGAAATTACGTTTTTCATCAGCAGTGAACCCTCTACATACTAAGTCAAGTACCAAGTCATTATTGTCAGAAGTCATCAGCAGCAGTGGTCAAAATTCCTTTCCCGATCAAAACCGAGAATAGTGGATTAACGGAGACGCCACCTCAGCAGAATACGGCAGTGTCCGAGTAGTCACTGAAGCAGAAACAGAGGGGAGAGTGAGGTGTTAGAGGCAGATAGAAAGTGTGTTAGGACAGACTCTGAGTTAGCAAATGAAAAAGGTCATTTAGTGGATCAGTGCTTGTGAAGCAGTGGTTAACATTGTAGGACACCAGTTAATGAAATTATAGAGTGTAGACCCTTAGTATGTCTGCAGCCAGACTGTGGTGTTATAGTTAATAGTTATATTATTGTAGTAGGGAGTGGTGGCTAAAGTGAAGCCCCCACACATTTGTTGTAGTTAAACCATTAATCATTTTATTGTTCCCCAGCAGGGTGAAAGAAGGAGTGACAGTGGTCGTATATTTTGTTTGTGTTTATCAATTTAATTGGTTTTCTTGTTTTTCAGGTCTGTGCAACAGTGCACATATTTATATTTCCGGTGTGATTTTGAGTTGTTTTTTTTAGTTGTTTTAATAAAGAGGGATGGTCATAAGCAGCTCTAAAACAAAATCCATGGTGATATCACGAGAAGAAAGAAGACATCAGATTAAGCTGGGAGAACAGGTCCTGGAGCAGGTCGACCATTTTAAATACCTCGGAGCTATTATAGACCGAAAGGGAGGCATCAAAGAAGAGTTGGCCACTCGAAAAGCAGCAGCTGGGAGACTTTTTCAGGCCATAAATCGAGGATTCCTCAGCAAGAGAGAGGTTGGTAAGAAAACGAAGATGGCTGTATACCGCTCCACCTATGTCCCAGTCTTGACATATGGATGCGAGTCATGGGCAATGACTACAACCCATAAAAGCCAGATCCAAACCTCAGAAATGAGGTATCTGAGGAAGGTGGCTGAAGTAACAAGAGACATGGTACGCAACCAGACGATACGTCAAGGCCTAAAATGCCACCCCCTACAGACCCAAGTAGAACAGTCCCAACTAAGATGGTTTGGTCATGTCTGCAGAATGGGAGAAGATCGGATACCACGACAAGCATGGGAAACAAAGAGCCAAGGATCCAGACCCCGAGGACGACCCAGAGTCCGCTGGGAGGACAACATTAGACAATCTTTGAAGGACCGAGGACTAGAATGGAACCAGGCCAGGAGGAAGACAGCCGATAGAATAGTCTGGCGCTCTCTCTTCCAAACCTCTACACCTCACGGTAGAAGGGGAACGACTAAGTAAGTAAGTAAGTAAGTTTTAATAAAACTATATAAATGTTCACTGGATCAGTCTTTCTAATATATAGCTAACTATACTGTGCATATATAATTGTCTGTATAGTGTGTCTGTGGTCTTAGTACACCCTTATCTCCTTTTGTAAAGGTATCCAGAGGGGGGTGAGTCTATAGCAATTCTTGAAGTCACAAGTGGCGAGGGAGAGTCAATCTCGGTTCTCATTCCTCGAAGCCAATAGGCCCATCTGTCCACATTCACTATCTTTTCTCATCTAAATCTATCTTCTCAGTCTCTCTCATATTAGGGTCTTGTCTATACACTGGACACACTCTAAACTTAAATCCACTTCGTGACACTGGAGCCATCCACTTAAGACCTTCCGAAGCATGGATTGTGATGCAATAACTGTCCTTGAAAATGATGTTTCAGACAGCCACCTTCAGGCTGCAGTAGCTGCCTCTACCTCCATTCTCATGCTGGATGTTATCATGTAAGCCCTGCTATGTTCAGTGACGATTCTACCCTTTACTCTAGCAGAGAAGCCCCACCCAGATTTCAGATGTGGTATAAAATGAAATATTTCAAGAATCATACACAGAGAATACTGCTGAAGGCATTTCTGCAATGTTTGTCTATGTAGAAAAATGGTAATGCATGCAGTTGGTGATGATTATCCAGAACTTAATAAAAGTAATGCTGGTTTTTCACAGCAGATATTTTTGTATGTAATTTTCTAAAATGTTTCTTATTTCTTGATTAGATGCTGACATATATCCGGCCAAGGTCGCACCAAATGTGACGGAACCATCTTCACCAGCACCATTGGATCATGCTTCTGAGATTAATTGCAATTGTAAGTTACAGCTATTTACAAGTGTTGAAAAAATATTGTATGATTTACTTTTAAATGATATTTTCATATATAAATAATAAATATGTTATGCCTGATACTCCGCCTCGAGATATTAAAGAATTCTACTAATTGTTCTTTGTGATGAATTCTACATTTCATGTCTTCACAGATGCTTTATTATCTTTATGAACTTAAATGATGCTCTGCAATGCCTAATCACGTTCCAGAGTGATTCTGTCAAAACCGTCAAATGCCTTTTCATATCCACAAATCCATTGTAAAGTGGTCAGTTCAGTTCCAAGCTGTGTTCAACTATTATTCAGTGTGGCTATTTGATTGTACAGGATCTGTTTTTTGTCTGAAACCTACCTGTTCTTCTCTCAAGCTGGATGACTATAATCAATATTTCTCCTGGCACTGATGTTAACATTATTCCTCTGTAATTTTTGCACTTTTGTAAATCTCTCTTCTTCAGAATATTATTTCTGTTAAGTTCTCAGTGTCTGCAAATTTTGCATTGCTTTGAAACTTTATGGTTTTCTGGCTTTCTTTCTCTTCCTTATTTGGTTGTTCACAAATAGCTTCTAACTTCTTTTCTGCTGGCCGGATGACTGGGATTGCTGGTTTATTTTAGAAGTGCCTGGAAATGTTCAGTCTGTCTCTCCATATGCTTCTTTATGTTGTTAATCACTTCTTCATTCTTGTCTTTGGCTTAGCCATTTCATTGCTTATTTTTCTGTGATAGGTTGTACAGTTCTAGGAGGTCCATTATATTTTCTTTGGGCGCATCATCTTCTGCCACTCTTGCCAACTCGTCAGTATATTTATCAGTATTTATTCTGTTGATATGCTATTGTGTGTGTTTTTAAATGTATGCATAGCACGTTTATTTTTGCCAACAGAAGATAGTAAACTAATGCCACATCTGTTTTTCTATATATTTTTAGGTCATGTAATGATGATCTAAACTTCTTTTTTGTGCTATATGATCAGCCTGATTTTCTGTACCACGGTCTGGTGATATCTATATTGCTTTATGAATTCTTGTATGTGAACATATGAGTTTTAATTCTCATTTTGTTCGTGATAATTTGATATCTGTTATAAAATTCTTTTTTCATGGATTCTTCTTTGTTATTAGTTAGTGCACAACACTGGAGGTTGTTTATTTTTATTTTTGGCAGTTCTGAGAGTTATTGATATCAGTGTGGGTCACATTGCTTCCCCTTCTCTGAGTGCTGTTTGTGCTTCTTTTAACAGCTTTAGACTCACACCTTCATTTATATTTGTGCTTTATTTCTCATGTTATGAAGACAGTACCACAGTGCCAGTTCTCCTGTGTTTGGATTCTTCTTTTCTATTTCCTTTCACCTTGCTTCACACAGTTCCAGGATGTCAGATTTATAGTTTCACATTTATACAGTCATCTGTGCAGTTTTATCTTGTTTCTTGTCTTTGATGAGGCCATTTGCTAGCTTATATTTTCCTGTTAGCTTTTTTTGTGCTGTTGTGCAGGTCTGTCATATTTTTTTTTTGGCTGCACCTTCCTGTGCCTCTCTTCCCAACTCTTCAAAGTATGTCCTGTTTTCTTTTTTGATGTTTTTTCTGATCTATTTGTTCACTTCAGTGTTATTGTTATTGTTAATCAGAATCAGCCTCACTGCACTCTGGGCAAACCCATAGGTACACAGTATCCCTCAGCAAATATCAAAGAATATGAATGCTAATTGTACCTGTAGCACGCTGGTTGTACATACTAGATGCATCCTCTCTCACGTCCATCTCTGCTAGTCCCACATTTGATGACAAACTCCAACAGTCTCAGCCGTGTTGATTCATCCATTACAGTGTCATTATCTTTCAACCAAGCTGGACTGGTCTGCGTGAGTAGGGGTCAGACAAAAGCTGGTACTCTGGTCCTCCAGGTTGGGGGTTTTAGCACAGGGCTGACACCCCTGTCTATGTAAAAAAATCGCACGTTACGGAAACAACAATAAATGGAAAAACTTTGCTGCGGGACGGACATCCGGAGTCTCAGGCTCGTATGACTGACAGTGGTGAAAGCTGAAAGGAAGCCACTGGCATGAAAACGGATGCCCGGACTGCAAAACACGAAACCAGAATTGGTTTTTGGAACGTCAGAACTATGAATGAGGCAGGAAAGCTGAGACAAATCACAGCAGAGATGAGGAACTACAAGATACATATCCTGGGAATAAGCGAGAGCAGATGGACAGGTAAGGGGAGAATAAAAACAGCTACAGGGGAAACAGTACACTATTCTGGTAGAGAGGATGGTCAGCACAACGAAGGTGTAGCCATTATCCTGAAGAAAGGAATGGAACGGTCTTTACTGGAATGGAAACCCATCAACAACAGACTGATAAGAACAAGACTGAGATGGAGGTTCACCAACACCACAATTATACAATGCTATGCACCAACAAATGACAGCAATGAAGAGATCAAGGACGAGTTCTATCAACAGGTACAAAAAGAAATGGAAACTACACCTAGGTACGATCTCATTATAGTAATGGGAGACCTAAATGCGAAAGTGGGAGCACACAATAATTATAACGAAAGAGTAATGGGGAAATGTGGCAGTGGAACAGCAAATGAGAACGGGGACAAATTAATAAGCTTCTGCAGTATTAACAACCTTGTGATTGGAGGAACACTTTTTCCACACAAGGAAGTGCACAAGTTAACATGAGAATCACCGAACGTACGAGACAGAAACCAGATAGATCACATAATGATCAATGGCAGATGGAGACATGCACTACAAGACGTGAAAGTAAGAAGAGGCGCAGATGTGGGAAGTGATCATCACCTAGTAGTAGCAAGACTGGAAGTGAAACTCAGAGCTGCTGGACCAGTTGCAGTCAAACAGAAAAGATACAACATCACGAAACTGAAGGATCCCCTCACCAGATAAGCTTTCGTGGTCGACGTAAAGAGAAGATATGAGATTATCAAAAGCCAGGAAAGAACAGAGACCGATGATGTTGACCAGAGATTCAACACCATCTCAACAATATACAAGGAAAGCAGCAAGTCATGCTTGGGATTCCAGGAAAGAAAGAGCCAAGACTGGATAACACCAGATACGCTAAACACCATAGCGAAGAGAAAAGAAATGAAAAGAAAGAAAACAGAAGCTAAGTCTCCCAGGTTAAAGGCAATATATAGTAAACAGTACAGTCAGCTGGACAAGGAAGTTAAACGTCAAACCCATGCTAACAAAAGGACATTTCTGGATGACCTTGCAAGACAGGCAGAAGAGGCAGCACTGAGAAATGAACAAAGCACAGTATATAAAATAACTAAAATCATCAGTGGAAAACGGGGTGCAAACAATATTACATTAGTAAGAGATAAGCACGGAAATCTCATCACGACAGTAGAGGGACAGGAAACAAGATGGGCAGAGCATTTCAGAGAAACTCTGAATAAGGAACCACCAGAGACACAATTGAATGTTCCTGAGGCTGAAAATGATCTAGATGTTAATACAGACATCCCACGAAAAGAAGAAATCATCACAGCAATCAAAGGGTTAAAGAATGGAAAAGCTCCTGGTCATGATAACTTAAATGCAGAGCTATTTAAGACAGACCCAGAGCTAGCAGCAGAACTATTAGAACCACTATTTGCACAAGTCTGGAAAACAGGGACAACACCAACAGAGTGGAGAAAAGGAATAATTGTCAAATTGCCCAAGAAGGGAGATCTTGCAGACTGCAATAATTGGAGAGGAATAACTCTTCTCTCAGTTCCCAGCAAAATACTAGGCAGGATAATTATACAGAGAATCTCAAAAGCAGTAGACCACAAACTGAGGAAAGAACAAGCAGGATTTAGAAAGAACAGAAGATGTGTAGATCATATATTTACCCTCAGGAACATTATAGAGCAGTGCTCAGAATGGCAAAGACAGCTGTACATTAATTTCGTTGATTTTGAAAAGGCTTTTGACAGTATACATAGGGACAGTTTATGGAAAATACTGAGGGCTTATGGAATTCCAAGCTGCATAGTGTCAATCATAAAAAGCCTTTATGCCAACTTTACATGTAGCATTGGGCAGAGCAACCTAACCTTTGAAGTGAAGACTGGAGTACGACAGGGATGCCCCTTATCAACCACTCTATTTTTAACAGTCATAGACTGGGTGATGCGCCAGACAACAGAGGGCAATCCAAGAGGAATAAGATGGACTACATTTTCTACATTGTAAGATCTGGAATATGCAGATGACATTGCACTGCTAGCACATTCACATCAACACATCCAGGAAAAAACGGATAGATGTAATAAGTATAGCCAGCAGGTGGGCTTGAACATCAACCTAAAGAAGACAGAGGTCATGACGCTCAGTGTGAGCAACCCTGAGTCCATATCAGTAAGGAATCAGCAACTGGAACAGACAGATGCCTTCACATACCTAGGATGCATAGTAACACCAGACGGTGGAGCAAGCAGAGACATCAACAACAGAATGAACAAAGCAAGAACAGCCTTTTTTAGTCTAAACAACATCTGGAAGTCCTCTCAGTACAGCACAAGCACAAAATTAGGATTATATCAGAGCTGTGTGCTTTCTGTGCTTCTCTATGGCGCGGAGAGCTGGAGAGTTACAGAGAAGGAAATGTCGAAATTGTCCTCTTTTCACACAACATGCCTAAGAAACATTCTTTGAAACTTTTGGCCGAATACCATCACCAACCAAGATCTGCTTACTCGGAGCAAGGAAGAGGACATGCATTCCATCATAGCTGGCAGACGCTGGAGCTGGGTTGGCCATGTCCTCAGAAGAGACCCCGATGCCATCACAAGAACAGCTATGCTATGGACCCCTGAAGAAAAACGAAAGAGAGGCCGACCAAAAACAACTTGGCGGAGGACTGTGGAGGCTGAGATGCAAAGAATGAACTAGAGTTGGGGCACTGTACGAAGGATGGCCACCGACCGAGCAAAGTGGAATCAATTTGTTGTTGCCCTACAAGACGCCACCAGGCGTAATGGCCACTGACTGCTTTGACGGTCGGCGGCTAAGGATCAAAGAAGAAGAAGTGTCATTATCTAGCAGGTGATCATTAATTCCCTTTAGTATCTCTCCCTTATCCATGTACAGTGTCCCCACTATGGGTGCTCTCTAGGCCAGTCTGTCGGCTGTCTCATTGCCATGTACCCCTGCATGACCAGGACAGTAGATCCACACTAGTTCTTGAAGACGTGAGGATTCTATTGATGTTTTCCATTCCTGCCGCAGCCATCCGTTCTGAACTTTCCGAAGCATGGATTGAGAGTCTGACAATATAACTGCCCTGGTTGATGGTGTTTCAGATAGCTACCTCAGTGCTGCAGTAACTGCCTCTACCTCCATTCTCATGCTGGAGGTTGTTGTCATGTTGGCTCCACTCTGTTCAGCAACGACCCTGCCCTTTATTTTCCCAGAGAAGCCCCATCCTGATTTCTCACCACGCACTACAGACCCATCAGTGTACACAATGGCGTCCTCATCCCCAGCATGATCACTTATCAGCTGATTTATCTCCAGCTCTGCTTTTCCATTGCCCCAAGACCTGCACTCTCTGCCAAGGCCAATGATGACCTGCTGGTAGTTTATCCAGTTCTCCCCTGACTTACTCCACTCTTCCCCTTTGGATATATTTTCAACCCTGGTCACCTGACCACTCATAGCCAGTGCCATCCATGACATCCCCTTTTTTATTCTTGCTCCTTTGATGTCAGCTACGTTCTCATGTAGGGGGTGTCTTTTGGGTAATGTTCGCCTTTAGCTCCACCGATGTCCTATTGTAACTTTTCGTTTACTTTGTACATCGACTTTAAGCAAACATTCGTACGATATCCATATCCACTTTTTAATCAAGATGTAACGCGGGAAACGATATGAATTTTGCGTTTCTGTCGCTGCAGCATACTTGTTTGTGCCGCGTACTTCTTGTGGCTAAGGTGATGGGTTCGATTCATGGTATCATCGCGCTCCAGTCTACCCAGCTGTAAATGGATACCTGACTTTGCTCTTGAGTTAGGGAAGGAAAGGTATCGAGGAAGGGAACTGGTCACCCCACCTCTTGATGCTGGACCTAGTATAGTGAAGTCTCTAACACTTCATTCTCCTACGGCAATATGTGCTATGGGACTATCTTTACCTTTATATATATATATATATATATATATATATATATGCTCTTTAATAATTATAATCACAGTGTTTTATACATATATTTATATATATAATCACACTTTGATTATAATTATTAAAGAGAGTCAGAGGTAAACCAAAAAAAAAAAAAATACACACACACACACACACACACACAGACAAGATAACTAGATACAGAACTGAAAAAGAAGAGGAATTCGTGGAAAGACCTCGCGCGAAAAACATCTGACAGGAGGATTTGGCATGCGTTTGTTGAAGGCCTATGCTCCTTGGGG
The DNA here is from genome assembly GCA_024509875.1 of Oreohelix idahoensis. Lineage (NCBI taxonomy): Eukaryota > Metazoa > Mollusca > Gastropoda > Stylommatophora > Oreohelicidae > Oreohelix > Oreohelix idahoensis. The sequence goes on along the minus strand of JAMPIV010010356.1, from coordinate 91,482 downwards.
AGCTAACAGGTATCTTAAAATATTTCTGTATGTTTTAAAGTCAATACATGTCATTATCTTACAAACAAATTAATTATATTAATTGTGTAACGTTGTGATTATAATTATTTACTGTCGTGACCACCGGAGGAACATCATTTATGCTATTCGTATTTCGTACGAATGTTTCCTTACTTGTAAACTCCGATTCCAAGTACAAAGTAAACGAAAAGTTACAATAGGACATCGGTGGGGCTAAAGGTGAACATTACCCCTAGCCCATACTCGATTACTGAAATCACGAGCTGATGATACAGGAGAAACAGTAGTCTCTGTTCCAAGTGCGCAGCAGCCATTGTTTTTAAGGCTTCCATTCATTGCTGGCACTTCTGTATGATGTTCGACATGATACTTGAAAAAAAGCCCACGATCAAACATAACTCCCAGATACTTCAGCCCGTCTCGCCTTTCAATGTTCTGCCCATTGAAAGTGATGTCTGGAAGGTCTGCTTTCACTATGGAGTTATTCAAAGAGCACCACATCACACAGGCCTTGTTGGGATTGACCCTTGATCCGCTTTCCTCACACCATTTAGTGCCTTTAGTGTCTCTTATATGCCTTGGACCATTTCCTGTCTGTCTGAGCCAGTTCTGTACATGAGTATGTCATCTGCGAAAGTTAATGTTTGTTCCAGTCCTGTTGGTTGAAAGGTTGCTACTTTTGCTGTGTAGATGTTGAACAGCACTGGTGATAGTGGAGAACCCTGGGGTAGTCCCGGGCAAATGCTCATTGGTTCCGATGTCCATTTTCCCAAGCGAAATGCAACTGATCTCTCCATTAAGGCAGCTGCTATCCACTTTGTTATCCAAGGGTTTACACCCCATGCCATTATACAGTCTATTAGGGTTGCAAAGTCCACACTGTTATAAGCATCCTTTGGGTCAGTTGCGACAGCCACCGTTTCTCTTTTACCCTGGAATCCCTCGTACACATCGTACTCAAAGATTCTAACTTTACCCAATGTTGTTTTCATAGGCCTGTAGCTACCCAGGGTATCAGGAAGGATGTGTGCATTTTCGAGGTGGCTCAGTACTTGTCTTACAACTATCTTTTCAAGTAATTTATCATAGACATTCTGTAGTGTAATAATTCAGTAGCTGATGAGCAGTATGGGGTCTTTGCCAGATTTAGGAAGTGGCCGAAGGTAGCTGTGTAGCCAGTCTTCCAGCCCCTCAACATTCTGTATGCTGGTTGTGTCGTCGAGCTGTTTAATGTGATGGTATTGTACACCATCAGGACCAAGAGCAGTATTTCTTCTGGTTTTCAATGTGTACACCACGTCCTCTTCAGAAATGAGATCGAAGTATATATGGCCCCTTAGGGCATTTTCCAGAATACTGTCCTTTATTTTCAGGTGGGCACTTTTGTCACCTTTATCCGTCTGCTCCACATATCGATTGAATAAGGCTCTACCCTTCTCTTCATCCATCTAAAGTAAATGTGAGGATGAAAGGATATTAGTATACATGATGAGAGAGAGAGGAAGGGCAGAATGTCAGACGGGCCTGCGTGCCCAATTCTTAACCCTTTGAAAATAAAGTTCGTTCGTTCGTTCGTTCGTTCTTCAGGCTTAGTCCTGTGGAGCTTTTGATATTAGGGATTAGTCGACCATCTTACAGAAGAGAGTAGTTGGAATTTTCTGGCTGAATTGTTTGAAAATTCTAACATAAGGTGTTTAATTGCTGGTGATTTCAATGCTAGATCCAAGGAGTGGGGGAACATCATGGAAAATAGGCAGGGTATAGCTTTAAGCCAGGCGTTACTTAACATGAACCTTACCATTGGCATAACTTAACATGAACCTTACCATCTTGAATGATGGACGCCCAACTAGACTGGCAACTAAACCTGGGGATACAAATGGTGTCATAGATCTGGCATTCATCTCTAGTGCTGCCACCACCATGGCACGTTGGGATGTATTAGGTGCATAGGAAAGTGATCACCTACCTTACGTCATACTCATTGCAAAGGGTAGGACCACTAGACACAGGAAACCTAAACAGACCTTTAAGTATCCTACAGGCCCCCTCGACTCCAACAACCCTTTACACACAGTGTGTCAAAATGCCAAACAAAAGACAGCAAGAACACCTTTCACCCAACCTCCCTGGTGGAATAAGACAGTGGAGGAAGCATGGATAGAAAAGGAAAGAGCAACAAAGGAATGGCGTAAAGCACGAAACAGAAGAATGATGAATGAGGGAGAGGTTGAAGAAATGGAGTAGAAAAAGCAAAGAGGCGCTAATAGATTCAAGAGTTTGGCAAGGGAGACCATGGATAAAGTGTTGGAGGACTTTGTGACACAGTGTTGCGTGGGTGGTTTACTGGTCCTTCCCAACGCGAATGCGTCATAATCTCCGCATATATTTCGCGTTCAGTATACCGTAAAATATCGACATATTCTATAAATGTTAATGACCCCTAACGTTGCGCATGGCTAAACCCCAGCAGACGCCGTCATTTAAAATAACACCGTAACAGATTTCCTGTCAGACGGGGGGAAAAAAAATCTATTAGATAGATTTTTTTTGAATAATATTAATCAAATTATCAAAAATTTAACAAAACCCGATGTATGACCTATGATGTTCTATCTAGAACAGTGTCGTGGTCATGTCAGTAATATCTTATAATAAAATCAATGTCATATCATACATATAACTTATATTAAACAAGGAAATGTCACTGTCACTAACTAATTAACTAATTAATTTGTTGTATGTATCGACTAACTAATAATGTGAGGTGTTATTAAAATTATTCTAACTAATTAAAATTAAAATAATTAATTATAGTATGTACGTATGGTACTAACTAATTACTATCTAATTGAAGAAAATGAGAAATAGTATAAGAGAGTAAAAGAAATAAAAATTGAGAAGTACGGACAATTAAAACCAAATATTAAAGTATACATTAAATTAGAATGCGTGTGAAAATGAAGTGTAAGGATAGATACCTAATTAAATTAACGCAATCAGAAGAAAAGAACAGAAAAAAAAAAATTCATACATTTTAACTATAAATATGAAATGTCATAATGTAATATCCATTACCTTGATAATTACACTAATTAAAATATTAATTGGTGTGATATTATTTTGTTTCATCTTTTCTTTGTATATTTTATTTTTTTTATTTTATTTCATCACACTTTAACTTTATTTTATTATATATTAATTTAATAACTAGAAAATTTAACAATATCGGACATGAAGATCCAATCGTTGTTATATCCTGTTGACTTGTATGAAAGTTCATTAAGACACAAGGTTCATATTATCGAATTATGATATGATTATCCAATCATCGTTAGTTCCTTTATTAAAACTTTGAATGTAATTGAATCAGTCATCACAGTATATGTCCATTCTACATCAGAGATTGTTCCTTTTTAACAGTTTTCAATCGAAATGAGTGATACGCAAAGTGGAATTGAAGTCCAAATTTTCAAACGATCCGTAAAACTTGATATTTTGATCACAATAGTTTATTTCGAAATGTCCTTATTTAAGTAGGAAGTCCAAATGAAGTGTTGTATATTCTGACGTGGCATTAATACAGTTCATTGCAAATGTAATGCTTGATTAGTCAGAAAATTTGAAATAGTAATATTCATTCAGAATCCGTAGGATGTCTGGACAACGTATCGGCTATGACGTTCTCCGTTCCTGGTATCGACTGTATTTCAAACTCATATGGTTGCAACGTAATAGCAAAGCGTGCAAGTTTAGCACTTTTATGGTTTGAACGACGTAATGCTGCCACAGATTTCTGATCAGTCTGGATCAAAAATGGAGATCCCAGCAAAAATTTTTCTAACTTGGTAATTGCCCAGATTACGGAGAGCAATTCTCGGTCCACAGTCGAATATTTAGTCTCCGGAGGTTTCAGCTTGCGTGAGATATAAAGTACAGGGTGAAGGACATCATCATGATATTGGAGTAGACAAGCCCCGAGTCCGTAATTACTCGCATCTGTACGTAGAACAAACTTTTTAGAAGCATCTGGTAATCTTAAAACAGGTGGGCATGAAAATATGTTTAAGATAGTGCGAAAAGTTTTGTCACATTCGTCTGTCCAATTTATCCTTACTGGCATGTTCTTCTTTAGTAACGATGACAGGACAGCCGTGATGGATGATAGGTGAGGTACAAATCTGCTATAGTATTGGATCAAACCTAACAGACTCCTAACCTGTTTCTTCGTTTGAGGAACAGATAAATTTAATATTTTAGAAACCGTACTGGGAATTGTTTGGATACGTCCTGATCCAATAATGTGTCCCAGGAATGTTATCTCATTACACGCTATTTGAATTTTAGTTGGTTTAGCGGTTAAATGGTTATCCCGCAATATTTCCAAAACTGATTTAAGACCCAAAAAATGTTCCTCAAATGATGAACTAAACAAACATATGTCGTCAATAAAGGTAATTATATCTGATCTACCTGCTAAAATTTTTCGCATCATGCGAATAAAGGTAGCTGGAGCATTCATTAGCCCAAAAGGCATCACGTTCCACTGGTAAAGACCTTGTGGAGTTGAGAATGCTGTGTAGTATTTGGCTCTTTCGGTTAGTGGAATCTGCCAATAACCTTTGGTTAAGTCAGTTTTAGTGAAAAGTGTAGCATTGGATAGACGAGGAAGTAAATCGTCAAGGATAGGATGTGGTTCACTATCCGGTACTGTCTGCGCATTAAGTTTCCTATAGTCAACACATAAACGTATGTTGTTGTCCTTTTTCCAGACAATGACTAAAGGAGAAGAAAATGGAGATGTACTAGTCTCAATAATACCTAATGATATCATCTGTTCGAGTTCCTGAGATGTCTTACTCAGAAAATGTAGAGGTACAGAATAAGGATGAACACGAATTGGTGTATCATCGTTAAGAATAATATCGTGACTAATTACAGATGTGCAACCCGGTACATCCGTTAACACATCTGGGAAAGATTGTAGAAGATCAGCAACGCGTTGATGCTGTTGCGGTGTAACCGTAGATGAAATGGTCACATCACGCCAAGATTCAGTAGATTGGACAATAAGTACAGGTAAAGGCATCTGCACTTCAGGAAAAGAAGATTCTTCCTCCTGTATAACAGATAGATTAGAATAATGACAAGTAGATACAGTATTATCATCTAATTCATGAAAAATTGACTGTAAGTGTATAGGACGTGTATGAAATTGCTTGAGCATATTAATATGGAATATCTTTCTGTGTCCCTTGATATCTAAGACGTAATCAACGTCTGAAATTTTATCAGTAAACTTATAAGGACCAGTCCATGAGATCAATAACTTATTGTTATTGTGAGGGAGTAATACATAAGCCTCATCGCCTGGGAATAATTGGCGTAATCGTCTAGATCAATTTTGTATAGATCGAGCCTTAGCTTTTGCAGCCTCAGAAGAAGCTGTTGCCAATTGGCAAGACTCAATAATGTTATTCCGAAGATTAATCACATACTCATAAGATGACTGAGTGTCCTGAGTCATCTCTGCATCAATTAATAAATCTTTTATCAGTCCCATAGGACCTCTCGGAGGGGCACCAAAAACTAACTCAAAGGGAGAGAAGCCAGTTTGTTCATGTGGCACCTCTCGGTAAGCAAACAGGACAGCTGGGAGTGCTCTGTCCCAGTCCTGAGGGTGTTTAACAGTAACCTTATGTAAAAGTTGCTTAAGCGTACGGTTAAGTCTTTCAACTGCACCGTTACTCATGGGATGATAAATGCTACTCAAATTCCTATCAATGTTCCAGGTTTTCATTACCTCGTTCATGGTATCGGATATAAACTGCGACCCATGGTCAGATAATAATTTTCTAGGAAACCCTATTCTAGAAAAAATTAGATGTAATGCATCAGCTACATCTGTGGTAGTGGTGGTCTTCAATGGAATGGCTTCTGGCCATCGTGTGCATAAATCAATGCACGTGAGAACAAATCTATGTCCTCTCGCAGATGGTAGAAGTGGACCAATTATATCTATGGCCATCTTGTCAAAAGGTCGTACTGAGATATCGCAAGCCTGAATAGGCGCCGTGTGAAAAGCTCCACGTGCTTTTACTTCCTGGCATGTAGTACAAGAACGTACATACTGCGAAATATCCCGTGATACTCCTGGCCAAAAGAATGAAGACAATACTCGAGATCGTGTTCGAGTATATCCCATATGTCCTGCACACTGCGAATCATGCGCGTGTTGAAGAATGTACCGTCTAAAAGCAGCCGGTACCATCACTTGTTGTTTTACCTGTGATTTATCACTAAAACATCTAATCAGTATATCATTTTAACAATAAACCAATGTTTGTTATTATTCCCTGATGTTAAATTATCAACCTTATTAACTAGGTTAAAAAATTTATTTAGAGATTTGTCATTTTTTTGTTTGTTTGCAAATGATTCCCTGTCAATAGGTGAATTGACCTCAATATCCTCCTGTTTCTCTGCATCCATCTTATTATCATTGACACTCTCCATGAGCATAGTCTGAGCTCTAGTTGTCACGTCGTTTCCAGTGCATAGATTGTGTCTCTCCCATTCAATAATATCTTCTGGTGAACAATCCTTGCTGCCGTGTATGCGACCCACCATAAGGTCTGCAATCTGCTTTTTCAGCATGCATACCTTCACGTTACCTGTGAAAAAAGGTGTTTTAACATGGATAATAGCTGTGGGGTAAAACTCAATAGTTCCCCCAAAAGTCATGCAACGGACATATTCCCCCGTTGCACAGCTAGGATGTACAAGCGACTGTCGCACTCCAATGGTTGTGGACCCCGAGTCTCTCAATACAGAAACTATAGAACCGTTAACTATCCCTCTGTTAAAAATCAGAGAGCCTGTTCCATCATTGGCTGCAAGACCTACTTCTGGTGGAACGTGTCCGCAGTTTAGCACTGTCTCCTTTGCCTTCTGAAAAATAAGATTGCATTGTGGGCAACTATTCGCCACGTTATAATTTATAGCAAAGCATGCAGCAGAAGAATGCATTGTATTATCGTTAGGTGGAACCTGAACCTTAGGGGTGATATCATTTGTAACTGCTGCCCCGGTATTATGGTTATAATGTGAAGATCCACGAGAATGAGAACGATTACGAGAATAATTAGTTGAATTATCCCGTTGTCGTCTATTGTAATTGTTATCTCGATGTCTCGAGTTATAATTATCGCTATTCTTCCAATTGTTACCATTATTATATTGATATGACCGATTATAACTTGAGTTACGTGGATTACTGTTGTATCTTGACTGAGGTGAATAATTTCTGTTTTGTTGTCTTCCTCTATTAAAATCATTGTTAAAGTTATTCTGTCCCTTATGAAAATTAATGTCATAGTTTCCTTTGAACCTACCTCTGTCTACACTGTGTGTTCTTGGTTTGTTATTACTATGATATGCCATATTGGAGGCTACAGGAAGTGGTTCTCTTATCAACGAGCCAGAAATATTAGCATTCGGATGAGCTGTGCAGTAATTTAAAGAAATTTTTTCTAACTCATCAATAGATTCTGGTTTTCTTTCTTTGCAGATAAGCAAAGAATGGTGGGCTGACAGAAGATAATACTTTATCCCTCAATAACAAATCGACTAACTTGTCGTAAGATTTGTTCTTCCATCTCTGCCTTAGCAATAGCTTTCTTTTCAGCCTCTTTTCTTTCAAGTTCTTCCATCTCTGCCTTAGCAATGGCTTTCTTTTCAGCCTCTTTTGCCTCATGGTTCGCAAGTTGTTGTTCCGCAAATTCAAGGAGTGCATCTCCTTTTTTGTTACAATCTTTTCCAATTTTAATGAAATGATCCAAGGTAAGCATTCTTGAAGTTGAATTATTTAAGTATTCAATTACTTATGTCTTGTAATCACCACTGGAATATATGTCGATAATTCTAATTACTCTTCTTCTTCTTCCGTCCTTAGCCAAAGACCGACCAAGCAGTCAGAGGCCATCACGCCTTGTGGCGTCTTAAGGGCAACAGCAGATTGATTTTCTCTGTTGTAGTTTCCCATCACGCCTAGCGGCGTCTTTAGGGCAACAACAAATAGATCCATCTGCCGTTGTTTCCGTAATCGGTGTGACAAGCCAACGGGTGATCAGCCCATTGGGCTCTAATTACTCGACGAGTGAATAATCAATATACGAAATTGCAATATTCCTGTATTGTTATGTATAAGTTCCACAAATCTATAATATTTTGTAAAAATATTATATATACCCACTAATATCTATCATAAATAGTTATGATAGTTAGTTATATAAGGTGCTGAAATTATATCATGCACTTAATATTAATATTCAATAATTATGAGTATTATTCCTAAATAATTAGGTTATTTAATCTTAATTGCCACTAAGTTCTCAATGTAGTACTGAGAAAGTGTACTAATTAATATTTAATATGTCTTAATATGTTATAAAGTTATAATAATTAAGCATAGTATATTATGTCATAATCATGAGCAATAAAATGCATTGCCCATTTCTTGGACCATCACTGCAAATTGGTGCAAAGTCCCTAATTCCTCTTTAAAACTCATAAAAATTTAATCATATTAATCTATACTCTTATTAATGAATAAATTATAGCATTAATATTAAATTATAAAGGGATGAAATGAAGACAAACAATACAATGGGTTAACCAAGGATTACAGAACATTATTAACATACACAAAGACATTTTCACAGTAAAAATGCATTTACAACTAAGTTGACTAGACCGGAAGTGAGAATTAAAGAATGAACTGAATAGATAATTAACCTGCGTACACAAAAATTAGTGACGTATACATGGACTCATTAACGGTCGTACAACAAAAATATAAACTGAAAGATAGTAAGGTCAGAAAAAAACACGATAGATTACCAACATTGTTAAAGAACTGAATAAAAATTAGAACCAAATACACTAGAATACCACAGTTATAACACGACTATACAACTAACATGCAAGGTGAATTAATGCAAGTCCGAACGACACGATCACCGATATCCGACGCGTTCTTCGCGAAATGCTATTAATTCACGGCCTTAAGAACGATTACAATCAATTCGTAGCATCCCAGGAGCTATGGAACTGATTATAATTCGCCGCCCATCCATACCCGCTACATGTAAAAGACAGAAACAATATTTAACATGGCTACAAAAATGAAGAACATGGCATTATCGGACAAATAGGATTAACTTATTGTAACCTTCAAATAAGTTACTTATCTTTTTGCCTCGATAGATTCATACAATGCTTGCTTCGCCAACGGACAGTAGGACCTATATTTCATGCTCATGTTGATTGAATCTATTTTCCAATGTTCGATTAAGCGTTTATAAATAATCTTCTTCAAGGACGTTGAAAGGCGGCTGCCATCACTACAGCTGATTCATCCTGTTGTCAAGGGGGTGTGACGTCATCGGTGTAGATACTGTCATGGAATATTCTAATCCACATATATAAATTATCAATTAAATATAAAGCCTAATAAATACATATAATAAAGAAAAGAGCAATGGTAAAATGACAGTGCTATCACAAAGAATGTACTCGAAATCCCCCTTGTTTTCTGCTTCGTCTGCAAATTGTAACGCTTTCACGTTGATATAAAAGCTTACTGTATTATTACCCGCCTTCTTCAATGAAACGTGTGCTGTATTTCTTGGAAAAGAATTGAGAGACTGCGTAATGACCTAAATTTTAAATTCCATTCATGTCTTTTTCTACATTACGTTACCAAAACGAACGAACAGTTGGACTAAAGGATAGCGAGAAGGGAGAGGAAGCCGAACACTAAACACGCTTCGCGCGATACGCAAATGCTGCCATCACGCGTGTAAGTCTACATGCACTAATTTTTTTTCAGACGGACAGTGATAAAATACACTACCCTTTCCCAGAGTTAGGTTTATAAATCATAACAAACTCTTATTAGAAAAGATAACATTAGATGGGTTTACGTTTGAACACATAACAGTACCCAGACAGCACATCTTCCAAACAGGAGGTAGAAGAAATTGCATATTTTGAACGCAGCCACGTAGCTCCTTTAAATTAGTATTTTTGGGTTCCTTAGGGCTTGCTGACAAATAATATGTAAAACGTTACGCAAATAGTCCAGGAATTAATAAATTATACCCAAAATAAAATATTGGGGGTGCCTGACAGCATAAAATCATTTCTGCTCATAAGATTTTTTTTATAACGTGTTTGAAAAAAATTTACGTTACAGAAATAGCCTACCATGTAAACTCCAAATTGATTGGAGCGCAACAAATGAAAGCCTAACCACGATTGTCGGGCTATAAATACTATCTTGGTTGTTAGGGGAGACGGGAAAAGATAACATTTTTTCAAACACTTGTCGAAACGTGGCTCATTGGCCAGTCTCGCTGATATACACACTTGGGAGCGTTAGTTCGAAACCACTTGTTTAAATACACTTGATAAAGCATCAGTGCGTTGAAGCCAGCTTATATTTGGCTCAATAAAAGCCTGGAAGATAAGCAGAAGGAAATTTGTGCCAGTTTGTGCCAGAATTCATTGCTAATCAACGTATCTGTGTTATTCGTATGAATTGTGGGACAGTGGTCTTGATGGTACTGAGCAGCATCTGGTCAGAGATTTGCTGAATCCAGAGTCGGACAGCATACTCCTTGGTCCTTTTAGCTATCAGTGAGGTGTCTCCTGAGCCCAGAGGAGAATTCGAGCAGAGGAGTCCTTTCCTGCCGCCATCACTCAAGATAAGCAGAGTTGGCCAGCTGAGCTCAACATTATGTCCCCTCATCTTGAAATAACTTTATAAAAATACCATTCAGAGGGGAATTTACTTGTCTTAAAATCAGGAACTGTGAACATCTCCAATACTGGTCCCTAAAGACAAACTATTGAAGTCATGATGACAAATACCAACAGAGCTTGAACAAAACAAAACCAGTATTACCTCATTTTACTACTACACAACTGACACACATAGAACATTTGTACTAATATATGTCACTACAATATTCATATTAAATACATTCTGTACATAACTTGTAATTTAAATTGATTGTGATTCCTGGTTCCCTTGTAGTTGAATCAGGACACATATTCATTCATGCCAGTAATGAATACATATTGTTATTTGAAAGTTTATTAGTGACTCTTTTAAGATATCTTTGTAGAGTGTTATATGTATGTGAGTGTCACAGTGTTGTCAAGAGTAGTGGATTAAATTAAATTGTTTATCTGTCTGTTGTTGTGACTTACACTTCACCATACTCATACCCTAGACACATAACGTAGCATCACACTATTCCAGAATAATTCTGACTGAGATATATAGATATGTGGTAGCAAGTAAGGTTATCTATAATACACTACTCTTAATAGATATAGATACCTTCACAGCTGATCTCAGTCAGTACACTAAGTTCCCTATAAATATTTATAACATCCCACTTCACCACATATATTGGGGTCTCGCTCTTGGGATTTTGAATCTTTCACTATTAAAAATATTGGGGGTAATTCACTTCAGGGAATATAAGAATTAAAAGGTATCCTTGGGTGGAATTAAATAAGGTTGAGCTCACGGTGCCTGTGTTGTCCATTAGAGATTGAATTGTTGGTTAGACATTATATAAATTTACATAATAGACAATGGCGGACCTGGCCAAATTTCGATCTGCTGCGGTTCAGACTGCAAAAGAGTTAGGATTAGATGGGCAAGTTATGGTTGCCTATGTCACAACGGAATGTGACAAATTTATTGAACGCGAAGAAAGAAGATTAGAAAAAGAAGCCGAAAGAAGGTTAGAGGCTGAAAGGGAAATTAAGAAGTTACAATTTGAAGCTGAGGCTGAGACTAAGAGGTTGCAGATTGAGGCTGACAAGAGGCTAAAGCATTGGAAGCCGAGGAAAGAAGACAAGCTGCAGAAAGGGAAGAGAAGAAATTAGCTGCAGAAAGGGAAGAGAAGAAATTAGCTGCAGAAAGGGAAGAGAAGAAATTAGCTGCAGAAAGGGAAGAGAAGAAATTAGCTGCAGAAAGGGAAGCAGAAGATAAAAGATTACAAAGGGAACATGAATTACGACTAAGGGAGTTTGAGTTTCAAGGCCATGCTCCTGAAAATGGTGCCAGTCCCTTTGCCTCTGATGCTACGGTTACTCAAGGAGCCTCAATCTCAGCTATGAATTTTCATTTAGATCATTTTGTTGAGAAAGACGATGATATTGAGAGCTATATAAATAGGTACGAACTATTAGCTACCACGTATGGGTTAGAGAGAGAAAGGTGGAGCTTAAAGTTATCTCAGGGACTTCGTGGGGCAGCTTATGAAGTTTTTGCAAAAATGAGCAGAGGTGATCAGGAAAATTATGACATGCTAAAGCAGGCTCTTTTGTTAAGGTATGAAAAGAATGCAGAGTTTTACAGGAAAAAATTTAGGAATGCTAAACTACTGTCAGGTGAAACCTATCACCAGTTCTCTGCACGCATAGAGACATACTTGGAGAAATGGACTTCTCTGGGGAAAACCCAAGATCTTAAGGAAATGGTCCTTATAGAGCAACTAAGAGAGTCCATGGCTCCAGACCTGAGAAAGTTTCTCATGGAACAAGGTGCAGAGAGGCTGGGTGAGTTGCTAAATGTTGCTGAAAGGTATCAAGCAGCTCAAGCAGAGGTAACAGGTAATAAAAAGAAACAGGTGGACAACTTTAGGGCACCACAGAACTTTAATAAATTTGATCCTAAGGATCAAAATAAAGGTAAGCACCAATTTGATAGGCCACGGTATGAAAATAAAAATAAATTCCCACAATTCGATGAAAGGAAATATGATGAAAGAAAATCTTTCAACCAAGGAAAAAGGTGGTGTAAAAATTGTCAGATGGACAATCATGACACTGACCGTTGCAGAAGGAAACCTGTGTATATGGCAACCCTTCAGGTCAGGTCGACCTCAAGACAGGAGGAGGATATTATGTTAGATACCACTCCAGAAGAGATGAGGAAGGCACAGGCTGGAGATAAAACACTCAAGCCTTGTTTCAGAAAATTGTCAACTTGTCATACAACTCCAGGCAAGGGAGATTTTTACATGAAAAACAAGTTGATGTATAGGAAGGCCGGAACTAGATCCCATGGTCACGGACAGCTGGTTCTTCCAAAAAGATATAGGGCAGACTTAATAAGGAGCCTACATGTGAAACCAGATGGGGACCATGAGAAGATAGGTACCATCATTCAAAAGGTGGCTCACAATTATTATTGGCCCAAAGCAAGATGGGACATTGAGAACTTTGTAGAAAGGTGTAGTATAGCACATGAGGGAACACCCACAAGTGGGAACATGGATCAGGACCTGGACACGCCATGGGGCAAATCAGGCCTGACAATAAAAGGAAAAATAGATTTGATAAAGTGGACCAAATGGAATGGGAAGCCCCTTTTCACGGACAAGCTTCACTTAACTGTTTTACAATGGCCACTATGCGGAGAGTGCAAAAAGATGTCTTACCCCAGGATAAGCCGACAATCCCTCAATCGGACTTAAACAAACTGGAGGAAGAAGATGTAGAGAGGAAATCTCTCATCAAGAATTTTAAGAGGGGAGAAAGCCCCAAAAGAAAAATTGGTAGCGGTCGTTTTGTGAATGATAATTCTGGGAGGAAAAATCATCACTATAAAGCTTCAAGTGGAAGAGACCATACCGGTGCATGGACAAATAGGTCCACACAATTAAAGGTCCATATGTAGCTTTGTTAAGAACGTGGACTGATGAAAAGGCAGAGGAAAACATTACATCTTCATACCAATATGTGAATGAGCTGACCACTCGGTTGAAAACTGGCTGGAAACTTGCCAATGAAAATTTGAAACAAGCCAGGAAGAAACATGCTGCCTATTATAACAGGAAGGCGAAAGACAGAAATTTGGCTGTGGGAGAGAAGGTACTGCTTCTTTTGCCCGGGAGTCAGAATAAGTTACAAATTGGATGGCAGGGTCCATATACAGTTCTAGAGAAGGTGTCTAGAACAAATTATAAGATAGATAAGAAGGGGAAAGAAAAAATCTATCATGTGAATCTCCTGAAGAAATATTTGGAAAGAGAACATCAGGAAGAGACACACTTGTTGACCTTGTCCATCGCCATGGAGATGAAAAAGGAACCACTTTCATCATTTGAATATCCATTACACCCCTGTGAGACAGCAGCACAGGTGAAAATCAGTACACATTTAACGAAAACTCAGAAAGAGAGAGTGCAACAGGTTCTAAAGAATCATGCAGAGGTGTTAACAGACCGACCAGGGCATACAAACCTATTGGAATATGATATGAAACTCATAGACTCCACACCTGTCTGTATGAAACCATATTCGATTCCGTTTGCTAAGGAAAAAGCTTTGAAGGAAGAGATAGACTATCTATTGAAGGAAGGAATTATTTCGCACAGTGAGTCTTCGTATAGTTCCGGTGTTGTACTCTTAAGGAAGCCCTCTGGAGAACATAGACTCTGTATAGATTACAGGAGACTGAACGCTATTACAGAAGGACAGGTGGATCCATTGCCGGATACAAATCAGCTGTTTGCCAGACTAAATATAGCTAAATATTTCTCAAAAGTGGATCTGAGTAAAGGATACTATCAGATTCCAGTAAAGCCTGAGGTTAGACCATACCTAGCTTTTTAGTACCTCAGAAGGACACTATGAGTTTAATAGATTGCCATTTGGATTGAAGAATGCGCCTAGTGTCTTCTCTAGAATGATGAGAAAATTATTGGATCCTCTGAATAATCCCTGGCTAACAAATTTTATGGATGATATCCTTATAGCAACAGAAACATTTGAGGAACACATTGACTCTCTGAACATGCTGTTTGATCGACTTAGGGAGGCAAATTTAACAGCCCGACCAACCAAATGTTGCGTTGGATGTAAAGAATTGGAATTTTTGGGACACACAGTTTATCAGGGAAACATGACCCCTGACCCAAAGAATTTAGAGAAACTACAGAAAGCCCCGAGACCACAAACCAAGAAGGACGTGAGATCCTTTGTCTCATTATGTGGTTTCTACCAGAAGTATATCAAAAACTTTAATTCCATATGTGCACCTTTAACGGAATTGACACGTAAAGGACTTCCAGATCGCATTACATGGACACCACAATGTGAAATGACTTACCAAGAATTGAAGGAAAAGCTCACAAGTAAACCCATTTTGAAATTACCTGACTTAAGTCAAGAATTCATAGTAAGGACGGATGCAAGTAATATTGGGTTAGGTGCAACTTTACTACAGAAATCAGATGCATTGGATGGGGAATTAAGCCCAGTGGCATATGCTAGCAGAAAGTTGAATAAAGCTGAAATCAACTACTCAACTAGCGAAAAAGAATGTCTTGCAGTAATATGGGCAATAAAGAAATTCAATATTTATCTATATGGGAAGGCATTTAAGTTGCAAACTGACCACAAACCTTTATCGTTTTTAGCACAGGCTAAGCATGAGAACTCTAGGTTACTCCGATGGTCTTTGCTTCTGGCTCCATATAATTTTAGCATTGAATATATATCTGGAAAAACCAATCTGGGAGCGGATTTTTTAAGCCGCCATCCGTGTGATGAGAATCACCGTAAACCCCAGAAATAATAATAAATTTCTCTATGTGTATATAGAATAAAGGACTGACATATAATGTCTGTTTTAAGAGGGGAGGTGTCATGGAATATTCTAATCCACATATATAAATTATTAGGTAAATATGAAGCCTAACAAATAAAATTAATAAAGAAAAGAGCAATGGTAAAATGACAGTGCTGTCACAAAGAATGTACTCGAAATCCCCCTTGTTTTCTGCTTCGTCTGCAAATTGTAACGCTTTCACGTTGATATAAAAGCTTACTGTATTATTACCCGCCTTCTTCAATGAAACGTGTGCTGTATTTCTTGGAAAAACATTAAGAGGCAGACTGCGTAATGACCTAAATTTTAAATTCCAATCATGTCTTTTTCTACATTACGTTACCAAAACGAACGAACAGATGGACAAAAGGATAGCGAGAAGGGAGAGGCAGAAAGCCGAACACTAAACACGCTTCGCGCGATACGCAAATGCTGCCATCACGCGTGTAAGTCTACATGCACTAATTTTTTTTCAGACGGACAGTGATAAAATACACTACCCTTTCCCAGAGTTAGGTTTATAAATCATAACAAACTCTTATTAGAAAAGATAACATTAGATGGGTTTACGTTTGAACACATAACAGTACCCAGACAGCACATCTTCCAAACAGGAGGTAGAAGAAATTGCATATTTTGAACGCAGCCACGTAGCTCCTTTAAATTAGTATTTTTGGGTTCCTTAGGGCTTGCTGACAAATAATATGTAAAACGTTACGCAAATAGTCCAGGAATTAATAAATTATACCCAAAATAAAATATTGGGGGTGCCTGACAGCATAAAATCATTTCTGCTCATAAGATTTTTTTTTAACGTGTTTGGAAAAAAATTTACGTTACAGAAATAGCCTACCATGTAAACTTCAAATTGATTGGAGCGCAACAAATGAAAGCCTAACCACGATTGGTCGGGCTATAAATACTATCTTGGTTGTGGGGGAGACGGGAAAAGATAACATTTTTTCAAACACTTGTCGAAACGTGGCTCATTGGCCAGTCTCGCTGATATACACACTTGGGAGCGTTAGTTCGAAACCACTTGTTTAAATACACTTGATAAAGCATCAGTGCGTTGAAGCCAGCTTATATTTGGCTCAATAAAAGCCTGGAAGATAAGCAGAAGGAAATTTGTGCCAGTTTGTGCCAGAATTCATTGCTAATCAACGTATCTGTGTTATTCGTATGAATTGTGGGACAGTGGTCTTGATGGTACTGAGCAGCATCTGGTCAGAGATTTTGCTGAATCCAGTGTCGGACAGCATACTCCTTGGTCCTTTTAGCTATCAGTGAGGTGTCTCCAGAGCCCAGAAGAGAATTCGAGCAGAGGAGTCCTCTCCTGCCGCCATCACTCAAGATAAGCAGAGTTGGCCAGCTGAGCTCAACATTATGTCCCCCTCATCTTGAAATAACTTTATAAAAATACCATTCAGAGGGGAATTTACTTGTCTTAAAATCAGGAACTGTGAACATCTCCAATACTGATCCCTAAAGACAAACTATTGAAGTCATGATGACAAATACCAACAGAGCTTGAACAAAACAAAACCAGTATTACCTCATTTTACTACTACACAACTGACACACATAGAACATTTGTACTAATATATGTCACTACAATATTCATATTAAATACATTCTGTACATAACTTGTAATTTAAATTGATTGTGATTCCTGGTTCCCTTGTAGTTGAATCAGGACACATATTCATTCATGCCAGTAATGAATACATATTGTTATTTGAAAGTTTATTAGTGACTCTTTTAAGATATCTTTGTAGAGTGTTATATGTATGTGAGTGTCACCGTGTTGTCAAGAGTAGTGGATTAAATTAAATTGTTTATCTGTCTGTTGTTGTGACTTACACTTCACCATACTCATACCCTAGACACATAACGTAGCATCACACTATTCCAGAATAATTCTGACTGAGATAATAGATATGTGGTAGCAAGTAAGGTTATCTATAATACACTACTTTTAATAGATATAGATACCTTCACAGCTGATCTCAGTCAGTACACTAAGTCCCCTATAAATATTTATAACATCCCACTTCACCACAGATACAAAAAGTGTTCATTTCGCTCGAAGGAAAATTATTTCTTTCAACTCGATAATCTTTGAATATTTTTTTACAATTAAATTCCAGTTCCGCATCACATTGGCCACCACTGTTGCGTGGGTGGTTTACTGGTGTTGGAGGGTCCTTCGTTCGATTATTATAAGTTTAGTTGGGATGCTTGCTTATTTATCATTACACAACTTGTGAAGCAAACCCCGATTCCGTACGAACTCATCCATTATTACTATAAACTTCTTACAAGAAAGAGTTCATCAGGTCAAAGGACCGTCAACAATGCAAGTTGAAGCAATCAAACGTAATCAAAGGAATGTGGGTAAGCCTTCGATTCGAGTCCAATATTTATTACAAGTTGACGCACGAAGACAGTTCACATCGGTATACATTCATATATAGTCATTAGAAATTACATGCATAGTATTCATGTCCGTCCGTGTCAAAACAATATGTCAGAAGAACATCGTGGCTATATACGTGCGCTGTTGTAGTCAACAGCCAGAAATGAGCACATGAGTTCTTGACAGCTACAATTTGAATCATAATGCGATTCTCCTTCCATCATTTAGTTTAATTTAATTAATCTCATACTTAGATTAATAACCGAACTGACCCTGAGTTCTACATCGATTCATCTATATAATATAGGCTATATACTCAGCCTTTTTTCCTTGGAAGAAATACAAGACACGACCTTCTTGCTTGACGGATAGCGTAACAAGGGCCATGTAACCAAGTCACCCAGCGTGACCTTCCCAACGCGAATGCGTCATAATCTCCGCATATATTTCGCGTTCAGTATACCGTAAAATATCGACATATTCTATAAATGTTAATGACCCCTAACGTTGCGCATGGCTAAACCCCAGCAGACGCCGTCATTTAAAATAACACCGTAACACACAGGTGGGCACGAAAAAAGCCCTACAGAAATTCTTGTCCTTACATCAAAAACTGAATAGGAAAAGTGTGAGCCAACTCATCTCTAATATCACTTCAGTGTACACTTATTGAGCCTTGGCTTTAGAACTCCTGGTTTTGCTTCTGTTTAAATTTACCTTCATGTTTATTCTGTCTTTTATCTTATTGATGGTTTCTGCTGCATTCACGCTTTGTGCTGGCATTCTGTTTTACTCAGTACTTCTTCAAATATCTCATTGCATATAGTTTTGATCTTTTGCCAGAGGTCTTCTTTATTTGCTACATCTTCCAGCTGTTGGAGCACTTAGTATTTGTTGGATAATGTGACCATAAATTTACTTTTTGTTTATTAATTTCATAGATACTTCTATTTACTGTTGGATATCTCTTCAATTTCACCTTTATTTTGACTATCAGAAGATGGTGATCTGATGCCACATCTGCTCCTCTATGTACCTTTATGTCTTGCAATGATGATCTAAACTTCTTGTTTATGCATATACGATCAATCTGATTTTCTGTTCTGTGGTCTGGTGATATCCATGTTGCTTTATGTATTCTTTTGTGTGGAAACATGCTTCTTCCTTTAGCCAGCTGATTTGAAGCACAGAAGTTTGTGAATAGTTCCCCATTTTCGTTCATTGTTCCTAACCCATGTTTTCCCATGATTTGTTCAAAGCCGCTATTGTCTGCGCTTATCTTATCATTTAGGTCACCTATCAAAACTGTGATGTCTTTTATTCTCATCTTACCCATGATATTTTTGTCTCCAGACCTAAAGGTCTTTTATAGGACATGCGCCCTAATATAACCAACTAGGTTGAACGGGACGCGCCTCACCAAAATGAGGCAAAAGTTTTACATTAAAAAAAAAAGTGTGGTGTAAAATTCTTCTTTCACAGATTCTTGTTTGTTATTGGTTGGTGCAAAACATTAGATGATGTTCATCTTTATCTTATTTTCAATTTTTTTAATGTTGCTGTTCAAATTCTGAGTCCCATTGCTTCCCATTCTGGGTGCTTTATATGCTTCTTTAGACAGCATTAGAGTCCCCACTTCACTGTGGTGGGCACTTTCTTATTAATTTCCTGAAGACAGCATTTAAAAAAAAAACCCATTCGCATCCATACTTTTTTGTGCATCACCTAGTCTTCAGATATAGCACCAAGAAAGCATATGACCTTGGCTTTTTGTGCCCCTATTCTAAATGGATGGCAGATACAGAATTAAATGGATGGGAATAGACATTGACACCGTTGCTGAGTTACGAGCAACAGTTTCAATGACACCTGTTGTTAAAGGCCATTTATGTCCACACGATAGCTCTCAGAAGAATGACACCTCTGAATGTATTAAATTGTAACTGTATAAAACTAGTTCTTGTGTGTGTGTCTGTGGAGTTTTAAAAAATGGGTTTGGCAAAATTCTGTCAAATGCAGATACTTTTAAAAAAAAATGTTGTTTGTAAAACTGTAAGTGTGAGACTGTTCCGTAATATTTACCATAACATATAATTTTGTGCACCATTATAGGGTGTATTCTGCTATGTGTCGTGGCACACTGGGCGAACACCGCGGCACACTGGTTGCGGAGCACTGCGTTAGGGATCTGAAGATAAACAAAGAGTGAAACCCGAGGCATGTTTATTGTAAATAATAAACATAAACCACTATTTGACAGGTACTCCTATGAAAGAAGGAAGAAAATCACTAGACAACAGAAAAATCCCCAGGTCAGGGGTAGTAACTCTTACACCGTCTTACTTGTCCTGCAATAGTTATTGCTCTAGGAATCCATGTAGGAATCGTTAACAGAACACGCAAAAATACTAAGCGAAAACAAGATTCTAATGTTTTTACACTTGCTACTAGACATTAACTTAACGTGAAGATTTGTTAAATTGGTTTTGAAATTTTTAAAAGATGCAGAAATAAAAATGTAAAATCAAAATACCTGTTTCTGAATGGTTAAAATAATTACTTCATATTTACCACTTATTCTGACGTAAATGTCCATCTTTGAGCAAAATTTGGATAAGCAGGATTTTGGAATAAGTAGAAGTACTTTAGATGGTCCCAGCGTTACCCTTATCATCTTCTTCTTCTTCTTTGATCCACTGTCACTGAGCGTCAGCTCTTGGTGACCTTGATGCCATTATATGGTACTGCGCAGTTCGTATAAGCTGTTCTGAGCTGCCATACAGTGTATTGTCTATGGATGGGTTGTGTGGTAGCAGTTGTTGTCTCAGTCCCTGAAGTGCAGGGCACTGTAGTAGGTGGTGTTCTACTGTCTCTAACGGGTTAGGGCAGTGTCTACATTTTGCTATATTTTGTGAACTTAGTCTGTTTCTGTGGCCATTTAGTGTAGAGTGGCCTGTTCTCAATCTGAAGATTTTGGTTTGGTACCTTCGTTCGATATCGTTCATAGCATCTTTCTTATTTGGGGCTGTTTGGTGAATGAAGAGTCTTCTTCCTGTTTTAGCCTGTGCCCACGTGTTCAGCCAAACTTCTTTACAGTTGTTTTTGACTATTTGTTTAACTGTTAACATACTCAGTGGGTGATCAATCTGTGGCATTTTTGCTCCCTTCTTTGCCAGTCTATCAGCAACTTCATTTAATGTGATGTTTATGTGGCCAGGTATCCATTGCATGTATATTTCTGTTCCGTTCAAGTTCATAATTTTGTGGCATGTTTCTTGAACCTTCTGGATAGTACTGATTGAGTTGGTTTTCCAGTTTCCTATTGCCAAGAGGGCAGCCTGCGAGTCTGAGAACACCACAACATCATTTGGTTCCATTTCGTCTGATTCAAAATTCAGACGAAATCAGACCCTTATCATCACACATCATCACAAAATTTTGACCCACCTCACTGCTTGATGTCAGATGTGGATGACTCCTTATTGTGAATGTTCATACAATTTTATTGTGTCATTCTTAAACTGATGGGACTGTGGCAAAATGGACAGGAACCACTCTGGAAATTTCCCTGTAATTTAGTCATCCTTAGGATTAAATCATAATAGATCCATGATATTTGGAACTTTTGCTACTATGATAGTTTAATATTTTTCTTTGTATTTTCTCTTTATATGGTTACCAGTGACAGTATTTGAATACAACAGTTTTATGTAAAATTTATATATTGAGGATAAAGTTATAAATATAGGTTGTACATTGTTATCATCTTGAGGAGTTAAGTTCAACCTTCTTCTATGTTTTTTTTTTTTTTTTGAAAGTCAAACCAAAGATTTTAAAACTTGGTTATCTGAAATTAACTAAATAAAAAACTTGTTTTGTAATTGCAGGTACCTTACTAGAAGTGACAGTCATTGTCCTTGCTATCATCTGTTTTCTACTTCTTTTCACTGTTATGATCATCCTCTTCCTTTATTGCAAGCCGAGGAAATCTATTAGGCTTAATGGACGCAGAAAAAACAGAAACAATAACCAGAACAATGGTAAGTACATTAGCTGACATGTTGTTGCATTCACTTTATGCTCGGAGTTAATATATGGTGGCCAAAGTAATTTCTAGGGTTATCAAAACAGGCAACAGGATGAGACGTTCAATAAATTCACTAACTGCGCCACTTTTGAGGATGAAGACATCATTTATTTCGTACAAGACATAATAGCTCCAATTGTAGAATCAATAGTAAACTTGCATGTCGACCACCACCGATCACACCGTCACTATAATATGAAATGCTGACTAGACAGTCCATCTAAGTCCAGAAACACTGTCTTCTCATTCTGACTTCTTTATTTTAATATTACGACTTTCAAACTCGATTACAAATACTCCCTGTTCGTTCTCAAATCATATGTACATCTCAAAAAAGACTCTTGATGCCATAATAGAATAAAATATGACTGGACACACATCAATATCTGGTGCATATATCAAACATGTCCTCACTCCATGAAGCACACAGAAGAAGTCCCTCGCAGACGATTTGCACACTTCTACTAATTTATGCATACTTCTGCTCACTAACCAATATTGCTATGATGTCATATCCTCTTACAGTGTAATTCCGTAAAAAGTAACTTTCATAAGAGCCCATCATAGCTCCTCATAAGAATAACACTGTAGTTGTCTAAAATAACTCGTAACAGTTGTTTAATGCTTATATCATTTCTAAGGAGAAGAGAAAAATCATATAAAGAATAACACCATACCTAATCAACTCCAAGACACCAATGATTATAAGACTACCTTATATTGTCACGCTAACCAAAGTGAAAAATTAAATGCTAAAATGAATGAACAACAAAAATTGTATTTGCTCCTTAGTTTATTAACTCTTCACTATTGGCATGTGAAACTACTTCTGAATCAAATTCTTCTGAAACACTGTTGGAAATCAGAACCATTGATGCCAGTGTTTTCACAGAAAACATTGTCCTGTATGCTATCAAGTGCGTTTGTGATGCAATGGTTCTTCACTGCTCGCCTTTTCTTTCTTCCAGGCTGCTAATACCCTGCATTTATTTATGAAAATACTTTCTTAATCTAATCTTCCCAGAAGATGCCAAAGCCTGGTTTTCAGAGAGTAGGCGGGACTCGCATTCCTTCCTTGAATGATCTTTAAATATTTTGTTGACTGTCACATCATGGGGTTGAAGCTGGCTTGTCCTACCAGTAACTTAACAACTGAAATGACAGTAGGTTAACACACACAACTGAGATTAAACTAGTTCATACAGTGAACCCTACATCACCTCTTCTGGCTCTGCCTGCTGACTATTAACATTCTGTTCACACTGAGTGTAAGGTGCCATTTATTCTGAGATGCAGTCCAGTTTTTGAGAGGTTTAAATGTAACATAATGTCTTATAATGACAGACTAACATCAAGAGCACCAACTGTGGGGGCACTGGATATGGATTAGGGAGAACAATTACTGAGAACAATTAATGATCACTTGATAGAGAATGACATTGCAATAGATGAATCTTCAAGGTTAAGACTGTTGAAATTTGGCATCAAACGTATGGCTAGCAGAGATGGACGTATGAGAGGATGCATCCATCGTGTTTATAACCAGCAAGCTACAGGAACAGTTAGCAATCACACTCATCGACATATACTGAGGGAGACTGAGCCCCTATGGGTTTGCCCAGAGTGCAATGATGTTGATTCTGTTCAACAATAATAATAATGTCTTCTTTCTTCTTCGATCCTTAACCACCGACCGTCAAAGCAGTCAGTGGCCATCACGCCTAGTGGCGTCTTGTAGGGCAACAACAAATTGATTCCACTTTGCACGGTCGGTGGCCATCCTTCGTACAGTGCCCCAACTCTGGTTCATTCTTTGCATCTCAGCCTCCACAGTCCTCCGCCAAGTTGTTTTTGGTCGGCCTCTCTTTCGCTTTCCTTCAGGGGTCCAAAGCATAGCTGTTCTTGTGATGGCATCGGGGTCTCTTCTGAGGACATGACCAACCCAGCTCCAGCGTCTGCCAGCTATGATGGTGTGCATGTCCTCTTGCTTGCTACGAGTAAGCAGATCTTGGTTGGTGATGGTATTCGGCCAAAAGATGCGGTGAATTTTTCTTAGGCATGTTGTGTGAAAAGAGGACAATTTTGACATTTCCTTCTCTGTGACTCTCCAGCATTCCGCACCATAGAGAAGCACAGAAAGCACGCAACTCTGGTATAATCTTAATTTTGTGCATGTGCTGTATTGGGAGGACTTCCAGATGTTATTTAGGCTAAAGAAGGCTGTTCTTGCCTTATTCATTCTGATGTTGATGTCTTTGCCTGCCCCACCGTCTGGTGTTACTATGCTTCCTAGGTATGTGAAGGTATCTGTCTGTACCAGTTGCTGATTCCTTACTGATATGGGCTCAGGGTTGCTCACATTGAGCGTCATGACCTCAGACTTCTTTAAATTGATGTTCAAGCCCACCTGCTGGCTAAATTTATTAAGTCTATCCGTTTTTTCCTGGATGTGTTGATGTGAATGTGCCAGCAGTGCAATGTCATCTGCATATTCCAGATCTTCCAATGTAGAAAATGTAGTCCATCTTATTCCTCTTGGACTGCCCTCTGTTGTCTGGCGCATCACCCAGTCTTTGACTGTTAAAAATAGAGTGGTTGATAAGGGGCATCCCTGTCGTACTCCTGTCTTCACCTCGAAGGTTAGGTTGCTCTGCCCAACACTACACATAAAGTTGGCATAGAGGCTTTTTATGATTGACACTATGCAGCTTGGAATTCCATAAGCCCTCAGTATTTTCCATAAACTGTCCCTATGTATGATGTCAAAAGCCTTTTCAAAATCAACAAAATTTATGTAAAGCTGTCTTTGCCATTCTGAGCACTGCTCTATAATGTTCCTGAAAGTGAATATATGGTCTACACATCTTCTGTTCTTTCTAAATCCTGCTTGTTCTTTCCTCAGTTTGTAGTCTACTGCCTTTGAAATTCTCTGTATAATTATCCTGCCTAGTATTTTGCTGGGAACTGAGAGAAGAGTAATTCCTCTCCAATTATTGCAGTCTGCAAGATCTCCCTTCTTGGGCAATTTGACAATTATTCCTTTGTTCCACTCTGATGGTGTTGTCCCCGTTTTCCAGACTTGTGCAAATAGTGGTTCTAATAGTTCTACTGCTAGCTCAGGGTCTGTCTTAAATAGCTCTGCATTTAAGTTATCATGGCCCGGAGCTTTACCGTTCTTTAACCCTTTGATTGCTGTGATGATTTCTTATTTTTGTGGAATGTCTGTATTTACATCTAGATCGTTTTCAGCCTCAGGAACATTCAATTGTCTCTGGTATTTCCTTATTCAGAGTTTCTCTGAAGTGCTCTGCCCATCTTGTTTCCTGTCCCTCTGCTGTCTTGATGAGATTTCCTTGCTTATCTCTTACTAATGTAATATTGTTTGCACCTTGTTTTCCGCTGATGAATTTAGTTATTTTGTATACTGTGCTTTGTTCATTTCTCAGTGCTGCCTCTTCTGCCTGTTTTGCAAGATCGTCTAGGAAATTCCTTTTGTTGGCTCGGGTTTGGCGTTTAACTTCCCTGTCCAGCTGGCTGTACTGTTCGCTATATAGTTGCTTTAACCTGGGGGACTTCGCTTCTGTTTTCTTTCTTTTCATTTCCTTTCTCATCTTTATGGTGTTTAGTGTTTCTGGTGTTATCCAGTCTTGCTTCTTCCTTTCCTAAAATCCTAAGCATGATTTGCTACTTTCCTTATATATTGTTGAAATGGTGTTGAAATTCTGGTCTATATCATCAGTCAATGTCTTTTCCTGGCTTTTGGCAAATTGATATCGTTTCTTAATGTCGGCCGCAAAAGCTTTTCTGGTAAGGGGGTCCTTCAATTTGCTGATGTCAAACCTTTTCTGTGTAGTTACAGTTGGTCCAGCCCTTCTTAGTTTCACTTTCAGTTTTGCTACTACTAAATGGTGATCACTTCCCACATCTGCACCTCTTCTTACCTTCACATCTTGTAATGCATGTCTCCATCTACCGTTAACCATGATGTGGTCTATCTGGTTTCTGTCCCGACCATTTGGTGATTCCCATGTTAACTTGTGAATTTCCTTATGTGGGAAAAGTGTTCCTCCAATGACCAGGTTGTTAATGCTACAGAAACTTATTAGCTTATCCCCATTTTCGTTTGCTGTTCCGCTGCCGCATTTCCCCATTGTTCTTTCATTATATGTATTGTGTGTACCAACTTTCGCATTGAGGTCTCCCATTACTATAACAAGATCATATCTAGGTGTGTCTTCCATTTCTTTCTGCAGTTGTTGATAGAATTCATCCTTGACCTCCTCATCGCTATCATTCGTTTGTGCGTAGCATTGTATTATTGTAGTGTTGGTGAATCTCCCTCTCAATCTCAATCGTATCAGTCTGTTGTTGATGGGTTTCCATTCCAGTAATGTCCAGGGCAAGAGAGGCAGAGGAAGACCAAGAAGTACATGGAGAAGAGAGTTGGAAACAGAGGTGAAAATGATGAGGAGAACATGGAAAGAACTTGAGATGATGGCACGGGACAGGAGGACTTGGCATGTGTTTGTTGAAGGCCTATGCTCCTTTGGGAGTGGAGGGTTATGAATGAATGAATGAATGTCCTTTCTATCCCTTTCTGTAGAATAATGGCTACGCCTTCACTGTGCTGTCCATTCTCTCTTCCAGAGTAAAGTACTGTTTCTCCTGTTGCTGTTTTAACTTTTCCTGCCCCTGTCCATCTGCTCTCACTTATCCCCAGGATGTGTAACCTATAGTTTCTCATTTCTGCCGTGACCTGTCTTAGTTTACCTATCTCGTACATTGTCCTGACATTCCAAAATCCTATTCTTGTATCCTTTTTTGCAGTCAGGACATCCGTTTTCATGTCAGTGGCTTCCTTTCGGCTTTCCCCACTGACAGTCATTCGAGCCACAGACTCCGAATGTCCATCCCGCAGCAAAGTTTGTTCATTTGATGTAGTTTCCGTAACTTCACTATTTTTTTTACATAGACAGGGGTGTCAGCCCTATGCTAAAACCCCCAACCTGGAGGACCAGGGTACCAGCTTTTGTCTGACCCCTACTCACACAGACCAGTCCAGCTTGGTTGAACCTACCAGGAGTAGAATGGAGAGAAAAAAAATTGTAATACATCTTACTAGGAGAAAGAACATGAAAAAATCTATGCTGTGGCAATAAGGCCTTTGTCAGGGAAAGACAAACAAAAAAACAGATACCTTACTTTTATATTTTTATGTTTTCCACTTAATTCTCACTTTCTTTTCTTTCTGTTTTTTTGTTTGTCTGTCCCTGACGAAGGCCTTATGGCCGCAATGAAGGTTTTTTTCCTGTTCTTTCTCAAAGTAAGATGTATTACAATTTTTTTCCTCCATTCTACCGCTTTATCTAAATATGCAGCTTACAGTATGAATATGATTCTGAAACTAAAACTTTAAGTATATTTATTTTTAGTTTAAGAATTGTGCTTATACTGTGAGCTGTATATTTAGAAAGCCACTACTTGGTTCTTTCATTACACATAAAACAATAAAAAAAGAAAAATGCCATTCATCTTTGAAAAATAGGCAACAAATGTGTATGCTCCATGGGTTCTGTATTACCATATATTTGTAGCAAAAAACAAAGAATTAATATTTTAGAAAACTAAATTTAAAAAATTGAAACAGTTGAAATATATCTTTGCAGACAAGTAGAAAACACTATGTTACTCCATTAACCACAGTAATTAACAGTAAAATTGAACTCAAGTAATTAGAAACATCAAGAACACACAATAAAGTCATGCTAGACCAACAAATGAAAAACTTGGAACAAGTTAGTGGGGAAAAATGCTAGTGAAAAAAAAAAGGGAAGAAGGCACTGACATAAAACATTAGTTACTGAACCAGCTAAGAACGTCATTAAGAATATTTTTCTACAGAGAATAAGTCATGGAGAGTAATGATTGTCAAAATCTGTGAGATGTAGAACATCATGACTGGTCATTTTAAATTTAGCGAATTAGCCGCATATTCTGTTTTATGTATTTTATTAGGACAAGAACGTGATAGAGTCATCCATAAGGATAACCTGGTAACAGTTGTTAATGAAGAAAATGAAAGAGCTGTGCCACCAAATGTGAATGCATTGAATCACAACAATGGTAAGTGGGAGATTCATGTGAGAAAACATTTCCTGAAGTGAAATTTATCTTCTTTTTCTTAATTTATTTTCCCTATTGATTGTTATTAAATATATTTGATTACTGGTTTCAGTCAAGAGCATGAATTGTGGCCATGTGTACAGCTATGATTTTTTCTTCTAAGATTTTTTGGCACCCACAATGCTAAGGTTTCTTATTTTGATATAATCTGCTACTTCAACTTTGTGTTGCTGTCATGATTTATGTATATAAATTATAATTTGACTGACACATTTAGGGAACCTTTCGACAGACGTTTGTCATAGGACTAATAAATCTGTTGCTGTTCAATGTAATGGTCACTAGGGCTGTGAAGTCAGAGTCATAGAATCAGTCATTTTTTAGTGGAGACAGAGTAGGTACAAAAATATCCGACTCTGATTTTACGAGACTTAAGTCAAGGTTGTTAAAAAAAATTTGAAATAACATTTTAATTAAAGTACTAGAACTCTTAAAACCACTTTCATGTTAAAGTACATCCATTTTTACATAATGTAGAAAAATTTCAATTGCTTCTGGTCATAAATAAAGTTTTTATGACAATTGGAAATTTCTTGGCACATTTAGAAAAAGCACACAAGAAATGAAAATAAACTATATACACTGTCAATATTCCCGTCATTGTTAAAATGAAACTATTTTGCCTAATGGTGTTTGACAAATCAGTCATTTGTGTGCAGGTGTGGATGGTTTGTTATTTTGTATTACTGTATGAATAGTTTAAAATGTAGCCTACGAAAGTCACGTATTCATTTATTCACACACATACCATACTTATACATATAACCCATATAAGTGCATTATTTTATGCCATATCACTAGTTAAAAAAAAAAAACTGTAGTCAGAGTCAGACTTCTAAAACTGTCAGAGTCGCAAAATTTTTTGGCTGACTCCACAACCCTGGTAGTCACTATGGAAATTCCAAAATTCATGTCACTGTTATCTGCTCATATAATAGGACTTGCTTTTTTTTTGGGGGGGGGGGGGGGAGGGGGGGGGGGGGGGGCGGGCGGATAATCAGCTGATTAAAAAAAAAAAAATAAGAGTTGTCATTTCCCTGATGGACTAAATCATCGTCATCAACCTTTAGCACTCTAAGGAGGACAGGCCACCATGAAGCTCAAGCCAGGTTCTCCTATCCCAGGCCATCAGCTCAAGGTCCTTCCAAGGGTAATTTCCCAATTACTGTCGCCGAACGTTCCGCACAGATTATTCACTCTGAGTTATTTCCCTTTAGCAGTGTTTCTTGCATTAGCTGAATGTTCCGTGCCGGAGCGTTTTAAGTGTATTGGCTATGCCGATCGAGCACATACTCCGAGCTGACTGCATCAGAATAGGTGTCCATCGCCGGTCGAGGTTGTTTCATGTGACAACAACAACATTACAATTCAAGACATATTGCTTGACCCGATGCGCGAAACACTGTTAATGCGCGAGACGCTGCTAAAGGGAGATAACTCTAAAATACCCATATTCTGTGCGGAACAGTCGGCGACAGTCATTGGGAAATTACCCTTCCAAGTTTTCCTCATTCCCTTCATGTCTGTCTCCAGTTCTCTTCTCCATGTGTTCTTTTGTCTCCCTCTACCTTTCTTACCCTGGGGATTCCAGAACAAGGACTGCCTTGTAATACTATCAACAGGTTTTCTCAGTGAGTGTGCTATCCATCGCCAGCGGCCTCTTTTCCTATCTTGTTCCACTGGCACTTGTCTGGTTCTTGTCATCAGTTCCACATTAGTGATCTTGTCATACCACTTCAATCTTTCTCTTCTACGCAGGTATTCATTTTTGAAAGTCTGAAGCTGTTTATGGTTTTTGTTTTTCCTGATCTCCATGTTTCAGAGCCATGCAATAGGACTGACTTGACATTTAAATTGAAGTGTTTCTGATTTTTATGTTGGGACTTTATTTCTTTTGATCTTGATGTATTTCCCAATAGAATCAAAGCTGCTCCAGTCATTTATATTCTTATTGTGATATCATCGTCTGTCCTTCCAACTGATATAATAATTCTAGGACATTCTGAAGCACAGTCAATTTAAAATGAATACACTGGATAAGAGACCACAGCAAGTGAGTGTAAAAGATCTACACAAAAAAAGACCATGACATTAATGCAGAAATTGAACTAATAACTTTGTGTGGTTATTTTGGGGTCTCTAAGGAAAATAATAAAGAATAGAACCCCTGGTGAAAGTTATAATCGACAGGGATGAACAGAACAGCGTGCAGTGTAGGACAGTCACTGTCAGTTTCCTGGATGATGAATACCCACAGGACCTCTGGGTCCGAGTATACATGGATGGGTCAGCACAGAATGCAGTAAAGAATGGATTAGCAGGAGTATACATAGAATACCCAAACAACACTAGGGATACGGTCAGAGTTCCATCGGGGAAATTCTGTAACAACTATGATGCAGAAATCCAGGCAATCAAGGTGGCAACTGAGAACATGTTGAACACCAATCTCAGTCCACAGCCTGTGGTATTCCTGACAGATGCAAGATCAGCACTCCAAGCACTTCAGTCCAGAAAATTGCCAGGTATACAAGCCCTACTTTCTGAACTGTGCAACCAGCGCAGGGTCGCCATGCAGTGGATACCGTCTCATTGTGGAATACCAGGAAATGAGAGAGCATACCAAATGGCTAAAGAAGTGCTGCAGACGAGCAACCGGATGTACCAGTTACGTACCATCAGAAGAACAAGATGATCAAATCAATCAGAAAGCCACCAACACCAACACAGGACGACTACCAAGCTATGAACAGATCAGAACAAATTGTCATTCTGAGCCTCAGAACAGGACACAACCGACTCCACAGCCGCATGTATACAAAATTCAAGATTGGCAATTCAGCCATGTGTACATGTGGACAGGCACCCTAGATTGCAGAGCACGTACTTCTAGATTGCCCCGCATATGATATATTGAGGCAAACCCACTGGCCCAGAGAAACAACACTGGAAGCAAAACTATATGGACCTCTGTATGAACTACAAAAGACAGTGAAGTTTATACAAGAAACAACATTGCAGATATAGACAATAAACGAGTATTTCAAGCAAACGAAAGAAGAAGAAGAAGAACCCCTAGTTGCTCCAGCAGTTTGTAAGAAATGACTAAAGCAAGATTGCAAATATGGCTGGCAACTTCAACACGTAAAGCTAATTGCTGAAGAATCCACCACTACTAGAACACATGAAATGTTTTGACACAGGCTTCATGGAAGGGAGTCAGTGCAATGTTGGCCTCATGAGTGTAACAAAAATGAGAATACAAAATATGCCCTACTAACATCACCATACCTGAAGGTCTTTTATATTTGCACATGCACCCTAATTGGTCAAGTCACTCCTATTGTATGACTCTGTGACATGGACAGCAACAAAAACAACAACCAAAAAGCAACAGACTTTCATAAACGGCTGCTTGTGTAGAATAGAAGGACTGAAATGGTATGACAAAGTCACAAATGTGGAATTGATGACAAGAACCAGACAAGTGCCAGTGGAACAAGAGTTGAGAAGAAGACGCTGGCGATGGATAGGACACACATTGAGGAAACATGTTGACAGCATTACAAGGCAGTCCTTGTTCTGGGATCCACAGGGAAAGAGAGGCAGAGGTAGACCAAAAAACACATGGAGAAGAGAACTGGATACAGAGGTGAAAATGATGAGGAAAATATGGAAAGAACTTGAGTGGACGGCACAGGACAGGAAGACTTGGCATGTGTTTGTTGAAAGCCTATAATCCTTGGGGAGCTAAAGGGTATTGATTGATACAGCCTAATTTCACTGACTAGGTTGAACAGACCAACGGGCTGATCACCCGTTTGCCAGTCACTTCGATTACGGAAACGACAGCAAATGGATTGATTTGCCGTTGCCCTAAAGACGCCAATAGGCGTGATGGGAAACAATGGCAAAGAAAACCTATCTGCTGTTGCCCTAAGACGCCACTAGGCGTAATGGCCACTGACTGCTTTGACGGTCGGTGGCCAAGGACGGAAGAAGAAGAAGAAGAAGGTTGAACAGGATGCACCTCGCCAAAACGAGGCAAAATTTTATTTAAAAAAAAAACAATGAATTTGATAAATGCACTAAAATGAAATGCTCCTACACAATGTGGACTCGTATAAATATTTGCACGCTGCACAAGCAACGATCAAGGCAACTACAAGGATAATATATCAAGAAAATGAAAAGCATTAAGCTTTTTGTTAAAAATGTATTCAGAACAATAACCTGTTAAACAAACAATGGGTTATAATTAGGATATATAGTGTCTCTAATTACATATAATATTTTAAAAAAAAATAAACTTTGCCTCATTTTTGTGAGACGCGTCCCGTTCAACCTAGTCGGTTATATTAGGGCACACATTCAAATATAAAAAATCTTAAGGTCTGATAACGTTGACAAATATAAATGGAATATGTTCACTGGCCGATACGTGATTGTGGTACCATCCCTCCTATCCAATTATTATACATAGAGTAAATGAAAATTTCCAAGTTGTGGATGTGTGTTTGTGACAGGTGTATGTCAGTAAGGATCTGCAACTGGTGTATATAAGTAAGGATCTGCAACCAGTGTATATCAGTAAGGATCTGTAATTAGTATATAGGTAGTAAAACCTTGGCCAGCCAAGGCTAATATTTTCAACCTTTTTTTTCCTTCTTGTTTGACAGAAGGACAACAAGAACCAGCGCCTGGTAGTGCTTCCAACCCAGCACAGGATGAAGGTGATGATTCCTTTGAGACAGATGGTCTTCTTGAGATATAGTTAGGTGTTAATAGCATAATATCTTTATGTAAAAAGCCCCATTTAGGCTCCAGGGGGCCTCTGACCAGGGGGCCTCTGAAGAGACAAAGAAAGAACAAGTCTACTGCACCCTCAGGCATGTCGTACAAGGCAACTAAAATTAGGCTGACAACCTCATCATGTAACACAAATAGCCACAGAAACCACCGCTGTAAGAGCATGTCAATGATTGGGGCCAACTTCTTGTAAGGGGGACCAGCTACTGTGGTGGCTGAATGCTTCATAAAGAGACACATGATGATGATGTAGAATGTTGGCAGCAGTCATTATTATACAAGTAAAGTTGCTGTGTTATTTTTGATGTAGGAAAAGAAAGTGAGCAATGTTTTGTTCCTCATAGCCTTCATGACATCGAAAGTGACATTCCTGTCATCTACTGTTATTTTAACAACATATCTTGTATATATATTGGTGACACTGATAAGGCTGCAAACCACCGGCAGCATGTCATATTTTAAACATCATCATCATGATGACCCATCAGTTTTCTTCATATTTTAAACATCATCATGATGACCCATCAGTTTTCTTCACCATATTTTAAACATCATCATCATGATGACCCATCAGTTTTCTTCATCATATTTTAAACATCATCATGATGACCCATCAGTTTTCTTCATATTTTAAACATCATCATGATGACCCATCAGTTTTCTTCACCATATTTTAAACATCGTCATCATGATGACCCATCAGTTTTCTTCACCATATTTTAAACATCATCATCATGATGACCCATCAGTTTTCTTCACCATACTTCAAACATCATCATGATGACCCATCAGTTTTCCAAGATACACAGGTCTTCCTCTTGTCCCGTGACATCAGCTCACTTTTCCATGTCTTCCATATCCTTTTTTATTTCTATTGTCAGTTTTCTTCACCATGTTTTTCTTGGTCTTTAAATATTAGACAAACATAAAGGTATTTTTTCAGGCACTCATAAGAAATATAGAAGTAGAAAACTAGACAACAGACAAACAACATCCGTGAGTGGCTTACCCAGGACTCGAACCCAGGACCTTCCGTGCGACAACCCAGCCTAGCTATGCAAGCGAAGCACTCTATCCTCCCTGCCATCTAGGCATCACCAAAATTGTTTTCTTGGTCTCCCACTTCTGCTCTTACCTTGGGATGTTTCAGATCAAAGACTGCCTTGTAATGTTATCAGCAGGTTTCTTCAGTTTGTGTACTATTTGTGGCCAGCAGCATCTTCTTCTTCTCTCTCTCTCTCTCTCTCTCTCTCTGCGTGTATGCGTGAATATGTGACACTAATAAGGCACACACAAAAATCAGAATTTGATATAACGTCATTTTCTTTTGTGCTCCATTTGGAGCATATAGTTATCACTTCAGCCACTCGCCTGGTAGGAAGCCTGCACTAAACATTCACATGCTCTTGATGAGTATGCAAGCCTGTGCATAAATGCCAACATGCAACTGCCAAACTTGATGCAAAACAAATCACATCAAATATACTACTCGTCAAAAGTCAAGGGCCACCCTATTATTTTCAATACACTTTTATATAAGCGCATAGAATGATTAAATGAAGGAAGTTTTTAGTAAAAATGGGTGCAATATCTTCCTCTGAAAGTCCTCTATGAACGTTAAGCATAAAAACAGCTCACCGACAACCATGGTGATCACTTGCTATTTGGTTTGCTGACCATAAATTCACATTTTTAATCTGTTTTTTCAAACTTCCGTACAACCAAACAGGTGAAGTAATCGTGTTGATTGACATTCCACGTGTAATGGCGACTTTTCGTGAACAGAGTTCACTCTTAATTTGTTTTACAATCAGCAGACTTAGGGCAGTTTCATCACTTGCAAAAACCATGCCACCGAGAAGAAGTCTTGACACCGTACAAAGAATGAGTTGAAAAAAAAAAAAAACAAACAAACACACACACACACAAATAGTAATACGTCTTACAAGGAGAAGGACAAGAAAAACCTACGTTACGGCCACAAGGCCTTCGTCAGGGACAGACAAACATGAGACAGGAGGGAAAGACAATGAGAATAAAGTAGAGAACATGAAACTATAAAAATAAGAGAAAAGAAACTCCCTTAATATTAAGTCCAGTCACATGTGAAGCAAAGCAAGATGGCTGCCACTAAACTGGAAAGAGGAAGTTGATAGTATATAAAAATAAGAAATAATGAAAACAAGGACTGGAAAAGAGTGAGAAAAAAGTAATCAATAAATAATAAATAAAAATAAATAAATAAAATATAAATAAATAATAATAATAAATAAATTTAAAACAAATAAATAAATAGATAAAAATAAAAACTAAATAAAGAAATAAATAAAATAAAAAATAATAAAGGAAAAAATTAATTTAAAAAAATAATAATAATAATAATAATAATTTAAATTAAAAAAAAAAATTTTTTTAAATAAAAAAAATAAAAAAAAAAAGGGTGATCGCATCAAAGTAGAAAGTCATACAACAGGGACTCGATAGAGAAAGGCGTCTCAGACAAAAGAATGTTGGGTATTGAAACCGTGTGGTTTGAGGCAACCCATAAGATGGATGAGGCGTTGTTCCTGGCGAAACCGACTGTTGGCGTCCGAGGAACAGTATCTGATGGCTGTCACCTGGATGTCAGTGGCACCGTGGTGGTCAGGGCCATTGAAGTGGATGGCCACAGGTGTGGAATTAAACTGAGAGATGTCATAGAGTTTCTGCAGAATCGGTCGCCCAGTCATATACTTACAAAGAATGAGGGCTATAGCGTGGGTTGAAAGTGGTTTATCTGTCCGTAAGGTTGCTAGGCGGCTTGCAGTGTCGCACTCTACTATCCAAAGAATTTTGGAGAGATTTCAGGCCACAGGAAGTGTGGAGGATCGCCACCGGCCAGGTCGCCCTAGATGCACCAATAGACATGATGACCCGTACCTCTTGTTGTCAGCCCTGCGCCATCGAACAGTGACTTGTTCCACTCTAAGATGTCAGCTGAGACAAACTGTAAACGTTAATATCAGTCAAAGCACCATTCGCAGACGTTTACATGAATTTGGACTGGCTGCTCGACGTCCTGCAGTCAGAATCCCTCTTACTCCTGCTCATCGCAGAGCCCGTGTTGCTTGGTGTCGCGAGCACATCCGATGGACAAGGCAACAATGGAGTCAAGTTCTCTTCACTGATGAATCTCGCTTCACTGTTTCATTCAATGATGGCAGGATTCGAGTTTGGAGCCGACCATGAGAGCGATTTACTGATGACACAATTCGAGAGGTGGATCGTTATGGTAGGGGTTCTGTCATGGTCTGGGAAGGCTTCTACAGACACGGCAGGACCCCACTCTACATCATCCAAGGCAACTTGACCGGCCCAAGATACCAGAACGAAATCTTGAGACCAATTGTTCAGCCTGCTCTGGAGGCCATAGGTGGTAATGCCATCCTCCAAGATGATAACGCTCGACCGCATCGAGCTCGTGTGGTGAATGAGTTTATTCAGCAACATGGGATTATCAGGATGGCGTGGCCAGCTCATTCACCTGATCTTTCTCCGACTGAGCCCCTCTGGGATGTCCTTGGTCGAAGATTGTCAACAAATCACCCCCTGCCAATGGATTTTGCACAGCTGACTGCATTTCTGCTTCAGGAATGGCAAGCTGTTCCTCAGGATACTCTTCGGACCCTTGTGAACTCGATGCGTCTACGCTGTCTTGAATGCCTTGCTGCAAACGGTGGTCATACCAGATTTTGAAATGTCTATTTGTCCAATATCCATTGTGTGACTTTTGAAAAGGTGGGTGACACACTTCACAGCTTCATTGCGTTTGAATGTGTGTTTCCATTTCTTTACGTGACATGTCAATTTGGTATTCAATAAATGCCGTTTTGACTGATACCAATTACGTTGATATCAGATTTGTTTTATGGTTTCAACCAAGGTTTTTCTAAGTGGCCCTTGACTTTTGACGAGTAGTATATATATTCTCATTTTGACAATGTACACGATTAAAAACCAATATTTAAATATTCTCCTGAAAGCAATTTGCTTGAAAACATACAAAAATGAACATAATATTTGAGGTAAATCTAATTATGCAGAATGCGTTATTGCTTTCACTGTCATTTGTTAAGTTGTTGAGAATATTCTACAAGTCTATGCAGCAAGTTGTTATAGAGTAGTTTCTTGTTCTTAAAATCATTTTATTCGTGCATATCATTTGGGTATATACTATTTACAACACATTTTTATACCGTTTAAATAAAATTTTCATCTACAAAAAAAAACTGTAATATTGTCTATTTCTAGCATCATCATCATCATTCACTTAAACTCTATACTATTAAGATACATTCTTGTAATGATGGTTAAACACTTGACTATTTTGATACATTCTTGGAATGATGGTGTGTGGAATACAGCTCAACACGTTTACTCGGTCTTTTAAATTATGAGTATTTTAATTGTATATGCACGTTAATATAACGTATGGAAATTGTGTCTTGGATGAACAAAGCGTGCCATGACAAAATGATGCAAAAATTAAAAAATAACGAAACTTTACAGAACCACTTGCGCCTTTCCAATAGTTCTAATGTAGCAGACTTTCCCAGAAAGATACAGATTGACACAAATAAACCTCCAACCAATATTAAACTCGTGCAATATTACAATGCAGCAAATAGAATGTAAACAATCAAGGAAGATATCAAAGAAAATAATAAGCGTCTTGGTTCACGAAACAATATATGTGTTTGAAGGGGGCATGCATATAAGTATTAAACATGTTTAAAAAAGGAAATGATTACACAGCGGCAGATCGAACGAGAAAATATGCCTTATTAATTTGCCTCTTGCAAACGCTCGGAAGCAAAATGAAATCACTGTTCCGGTGGAACCATAAGGAATAACAGTATTTTGTGCAGCTTGCATTTGTAATTACTGTAAATAAGGAATGAGGATTGTCACTTAAAGCAGTAGTCACTAACTTAAACGAAAATTCATTTTCACTCAAATATCAAAACATTATATATAGTTTTTTTTTACAATTCCCAAGTTTCCTAAACAGTTACTAGGAAAATCCGGGCAACGCCGGGTAATTACAGCTAGTATTGATTTAAAAGAACATAATTTTTCTTTCTTCAGAATAACATCTGTGAAGCATCTCAAGGAAAAGAAGTTTCAAACTGTCTGGACACAAAAGAAGATATACTCCTGACAAATCGTTCTTTTGCGATCCCTGGTGTTTGGAGTTTTCATACTTTTTACTACATTCTTCTACTTGGGGTAGTGTTCCTGGGGCTTTCTTGCAAACCCATAGGGCCACACCAACTCGTTATCGCCTTTCAACTTCCCAAGGAGAATAGGTCTTCAACAAACTTCTGCTAAGTATTCCTGCCGTGTTCCATCAGCTCAAGGTCATTTATATCTTCTTCATCCCACTAAAGACTGTCTCCAGTTCTCTTCTCCATACGTTCTTTGGTCTTCCTCTACCTCTCTCACCCTGGAGATTCCAGAACTAGTACAGCCTGGTAATGTTATCAACAAGTTTCCTCACTGTGTGTCCTATCCATCTCCAGTGTCGTCTTCTTGCACTGGTGCTTTTCTGGTTCATGAGTTGCACATTAGTCATCTTGTCATTGTACCATTTCACTCCCCTACACAAGTATTTATTATCAAAGTCCTACAGCAGGCTCAGTATTGTCCAGCACCAGGTCTGTGTTAATGGTGGGAGTGTGTGATGCCAAGAGTTGGATGGTTCTCTACTTCAGAGGAGGTTTCACGAAAAATTCACTGGCTCATTACTTGAGCTGACCAGTTAGATAACAAGCATAAATACTTCATAAAAGAATTCGGTAAGGTCGAGGGTCACACTGAGATTCTGGATCAGTGGAGAGGTGGATGCAATATAAAACAAAGCACAAAAGACAGCAGGACTCAGACTCAGGTAGCAGGACTCAGACTCAGGTTTCAGGCATTAGAATCTCTTGGGATGTTTTGAGGGAAGGGATAAGAAGCAGAATTGTATACAGGAATACTGACAAATAAATCAGAGAAAGAATGAAATACATTTAACAAGAAGCAAATTAGCTTTGAGGTAAGAATTCACAGATTTTCGCTTTTATCTCTATGGCACCAGCTTATTTGTTTCTTTTTTTTCCTTACCAAAGCGATGGAAACCAAATTAGTTTACAAGTTAAATCGCTTGACGCAGTATTGTAAAAATACTTTAAAAATTTAAAAACAAACCTCTTAAATCTTGTTAGATTTTCATTCAAACATGCACTGTGGTTGGTGCTTACTTTGAATGTTGATCCACATGGAACATTCACTGTTGTTGTTGTTGTTGTTGTTTTGAAGAGGTGATGGGTGGAGAGCAGGCACCTAACAGCTGACCGTTATTGCCTCTTCTCGTTCCATCTTGGTCTACCCTGTCCAACCTGAAAGTTGGTTATAATTGGGGTATTTAGTGTCATTTTATTTACTAATTTTGTATTCATTTATAATAGCTATTGTCGTTTGCAGTTGCTGATTTTAATTTATATTAGTATTTGTTCATTTTATTTTCTCTTTTGTATTGTTTATAGATACCTATTGTCCTTTACACTTGGTTTTAATTTGTATTAGTATTTGTTCTTTTTCAGTTGTTGTTTTTTTGTTTGTTTTTTTAAACCTTGTTGTCTTTCCTTGTCCTATGAGTAGTTAGTAAGTTTTTTCTGTTGTTTTAAAAAAAAAATGATTTGCTAGTTCCTGTTGCTTAATTTCTATGAGGTACTAACCTTATATGTTTTCCTTTGTTTTATGTATATATCTTTTAAATATTGATTGGGCTTCTCCTGGTGCATCTATACTTAAAACCTTATCACCTGTCATGTCTATATTGTGATCTCTATAGTAAGTTTTTAATTAAAGCCTTTGTTGTTCGTACTTTTTACAGTGGATCAGGTAGTGGTCTATGTCATTCTGTTCCTGACATTCTTGGCAGTGTTGTTCCTCTATCAAAAAGTATTCTGCACCAAGACGGAGACGCCACAGTTTTTTGTTCGATGGTATCTTTAGTTCTTCTCTGACCTGGCACATCCTTGTTGGTTCTTTCAGCATTTTGAACGTGTGTCTGCCTTTTCTACTGTTCTTCCATGTTGTCTTCCATTCCTCGTTTATAGTTATCTTCACTTGGCTGTTGATCTCCGACCTTCCCAGTCCTGCTCTTATATTGTTTTTACTTATTCTTCCATTCTTGGCGTTCTGGTCTGCCAACTCGTTACCAGCTATACCTATGTGCGCTGGAACCGACACTAGCCTCACACTACATCCTCTGTTCCCTAGTGATGTATTAATTGCTAGAATTTCTTCCTTTATGTCTGGCCGGCTACATTTACTCGGGTGCTCTAGTGCTTATAGTGATGATAGTGAGTCTGTAAATATCGTAACAGCTTCTGGTGGGTTATCTTCGATTATTTCTAGACTTTTTAGAATTGCTACCATCTCTGCGGTAAAAATCGAAGCCCCTTCAGTTACACTGTAGCTCTTTTTAATTCCCCACTGTGGTATTACGACTCCTGCACCTAGCTGCCCACTATCACCCTTGGATCCATCAG
This sequence comes from Oreohelix idahoensis, assembly GCA_024509875.1. Taxonomy (NCBI): domain Eukaryota; kingdom Metazoa; phylum Mollusca; class Gastropoda; order Stylommatophora; family Oreohelicidae; genus Oreohelix; species Oreohelix idahoensis. The sequence continues at coordinate 50,683 of JAMPIV010010356.1, read as the reverse complement.
TGTAGACGGCCAGACTTTGTTTTGTTAGTTGATCTATGAACTTTCTACTTATCATTTTGGCTTCCTTATCTTCTATGTTTTGTTTGATCTTTTCAGTAAGTGAGTAGTCTATGATTGGTTTTTTTAGTTCCCAGGGTGGTATTTTGCTTCTATATTTATTACTATTTTTAATTGTGTTTGACAGTTCTTTGAACTGCGAAAGATCTTCTATAGTTCTCCACCCTGTTGGATATCTATCTTTATTTAAGGGGACGTCCCATACACTTGGTTGGTTTTTGATAAATGCTTTATGTGCTGGGTGGTTCACTTCTTGTGCTATTTTACTCCAATAATTTAATCTTAGTTCTTTCCGTCTTAGACCAGGGGGTGGTATGCCAAGAGCTACTTCTAGCGCTTCTACTGGTGTTGATATAAATGCACCTGTAATGGTTCTCATGGCTGCACTTTGAATTTTGTCCAGTTTTGCTTTGTTAGAAGCTGCAGCTGAGTCATAGACTATGCTGGCATAATCCAGTTTTCCCCTGATGAAAGACTTGTAGAACATAAGCATTATTTGATTGCTGGCCCCCCATCCATTACCTTTTACTATCCTTAGTATATTTAGGGGTCCCCTACAGCTTTCTACTAAATTGTCTATATGTTTATTATAATTTAGTTGTTTATCTAAAGTTATGCCCATAAATCTTGTTGTTAAGGATGTACATATTTTCTGACCTTTAATGGTTATATTGATTTTGTTATTTTTTTTTTAATTTTCCGTTGCTGAATATCATCTGAATATCATACCTACTGTTTTGTTTACATTAATTTGGAAGCCCCAACTTTCCATCCACTCTGAAACTTTGTCTACTGTATTTGTTTTTGAAGTTTTTGGTAAACATGGTCCAAGTTTTTCCCAGATCGCCAAATGGCTCAGTACGTTATTCTGGTGGGGAGGGTGGTCGGCACGGCGAGGGTGTGGCTGTTGTCCTGGGGGGGAAGGTCTTTGCTGGAATGGAAACCCATCGGCGGCAGACTGGTGAGGGCAGGACTGAGAGGGAGATTCACCAACGCCACAATCATACAATGCTATTCACCAACGGGCGACAGCGATGGGGAAATCGGGGACGAGTTCTATCAACGGGTACAGGGGGAAATGGAGGCTGCACCCAGCTGCGATCTTGTTATAGTAATGTGAGACCTGAATGCGAGGGTTGGAATACACAATAATTATAACGAGGGAGTGGTGGGGAGATGCGGCGGTGGATGAGGGTGGGGACAAGTTAATGGGCTTCTGCAGTGTTGGCGGCCTGGTCATTGGAGGACCACTTGTTCCACACAGGGCGGTGCGAAGGTTAACATGGGAATCGCCAAACGGACGAGACAGAAACCAGGTGGATCACATGGTGATCAATGGCAGATGGAGACATGCACTACAAGACGTGAGGATGGGGGGAGGCGCGGATGTGGGGGTGGTCGTCACCTGGTGGTGTCGGGACTGAGAGTGGGACTCGGGGCTGCTCGACCAGTTGTAGTCAAGCGGAAAGGATATAACATCACGAGACTTGGGGACTCCCTCGCCAGAGGGGCTTTCGTGGTCGACGTAGGGAGACGATGTCGGATTACCAAGGGCCGGGAGGGAGCGGAGACCGATGATGTCGACCGGAGATTCAGCGCCATCTCAACGGTATACAAGGGGGCGGCGGGTCGTGCTTGGGATTCCGGGAGGGAGGAGCCAGGACTGGATGGCACCAGAGGCGCTAGGCACCATGGCGGGGAGAGGGGAAATGGAAAGAGGGAGGGCAGAAGCTGGGTCTCCCAGGTTGGGGGCAATGTATTGTGAACAGTGCAGTCAGCTGGACAGGGGAGTAAAGCGTCAGACCCGTGCTGGCAACGGGACATTTCTGGATGGCCTTGCGGGACGGGCGGGGGAGGCGGCGCTGAGAGGTAGACAAGGCACAGTTTATAAAGTGGCTAAAAGTAAAACTATCGGTGGAAAACGGGGTGCAAACGGCATAGCGTTGGTGAGAGACGGGCGGGGAGATCTCGTCGCCACAGCGCGGGAGCAGGAGGCGGGATGGGTGGGGCGCTTCAGAGGGGCACTGGATGGGGAACCACCAGAGACTCAGCTGAATGTTCATGAGGCTGAGAGTGACTTAGACGTATATACAGACATTCCACGGGAGGAAGAAATCGTCACAGCTGTCAAGGGGTTGAGAAATACAGGGGCACATGGTCGCGACGGTCTAAATGCTGAGTTATTCATTGCGGGCTCTGAGCTGGCGGCAGAGCTATTGGAACCACTGTTTGCACAAGTCTGGGAAACTGAGACAACACCAACAGAGTGGAGTAAAGGAATAATTGTCAAATTGCCCAAGAAGGGCGACCTTGCAGACTGCAACAACTGGAGAGGAATTACTCTCCTCTCAGTTCCCAGCAAAATACTAGGCGGGATGGTCATCCAGAGAATTCAAGGGCGGTTGACCATAGGCTGAGGAGAGGGCAGGCGGGCTTTGGAGAGAACGGAAGATGTGCAGATCATATATTCATCCTCGTGAACATTATAGAGCGGTGCTCGGAGTGGCAGAGACAGCTGTACATTAACTTTGTTGGTTTTGGGAGGACTTTCGTCGGAGTGGCAGGGACAGCCTATGGAGAGTGCTGAGGGCTTGTGGAATTCCCAGCCTCATTGTTTCCATCATAGAAAGCCTCTGTTCTAACCTTACGTGCAGTGTTTGATTGGGTAATGTAGCATTCGAGGTGAAGACAGGTGTGCGGCAGGGATGCCCCTTGTCAACAACATTATTTTTGACGGCCATGGATTGGGTGGTGCGCCGGGCGGCAGAGGGCAGTCCAAGAGGAATTAGATGGACAACATTTTCTACACTGGAAGACCTGTAATATGCAGATGACATTGCACTGCTCGCGCGTTCACATCAGCATATTCAAGACAAAACCGATGGACTGAGTGGGTATGGCCAGCGGTTGACCTAAACATCGGTCTGAAGAGGACGGGGGTCGTGGCGCTTGATGTGGGCAGTCCTGGGCCAATAACGGTGGGGAACCAGAGGTTGGAACAGACGGACACGTTTACTTACCTGGGATGCGTGGTGACACCTGGTGGCGGAGCGGGCGGGGTCATTGACGACAGAATGAGTGGAGCGAGAGCGGCCTTTGCTATTCTCAACAACATTTGGAAGTCTTCCCAGCAGTGGCGTATTCTCTATGTGTACTGTGCGTGCTGCGCACACCTATGCCCGAAGGAAAATAAAAATTTAATTTATTATTCTATAAAATATTTCTCTTCTAATGTTCTGCTTTCGGACCGCACGCACCAGGAAAACGGATTTTCCCGCATAGAATCTACGAGTATAATCTAGTTTCAGTTTCCCAGACGCTTTTTATAGTGCAGTTTTTATTGGTTGGTAGCAATCGCCCGAAGTTTCTCGGGTAATTCCGTCACAATGCGTGCGGCACCTTTCGGATTCACGTCTGAACACTGGTTTGATTGGATCGGGGTCATGGCCAGATACGTAAATACAATGCGAACATGCGTGCGGTGGTCTTGCAGCTCTCGAGTTGTAAAAATCGGTTGTGTCCGTCCAGTGTTTTTTGTGATTAATTTTTGTTAGTTGCCGGGAATGCACATTATTACAGTGACAGTGAGTTTCAAGTTGTAAGTTAATTAGTATTTCGGAGATAATTGACATATACCCCTAATAACTATCGTTGCGTAATTGAATATAGTTGGTTTTTAAATTAAGAGGGGAAGAAGTTAAATAGTAGGCGTACATATTCATTTTAAGTAGCAGCACGCCTAGCTCGCATTACCAGGATACGCCACTGCTTCCCAGTACAGAACAAACACCAAATTAAGACTGTATGAGAGCTGTGTGCTTCTCTGTGGTGCGGAATGTTGGAGAGTGGCAGAGAAGGAAATGTCAAAACTGTCCTCCTTCCACTCAATCTGCCTAAGTAAAATTCTCCGAATCTTTTGGCCAAACACCATCAGCAACCAAGAACTGCTTGTTCGGAGTAACCAGGAGGACATGCACACCATCATAGCTGGCAGACGCTGGAGTTGGGTTGGCCACGTCATCGGAGGGGACCCTGATGCCATCACGGGAGCAGATGTGCTGTGGACCCCCGAGGGGGGTGGGGGGCGAGAGAGGCCGACCGAAGACAACTTGGCGGGAAGCTGTGGAGGCCAAGATGCGGGGAATGAATCGGAGTTAGGGCACTGTGCGGGGGGTGGCCGCCGACCGAGCAAGGTGGAATCAATTTGTTGCTGCCCTACAAGACACCACCAGGCGTGATGGCCTCTGACTGCTTTGACGGTTGGCAGTTATGGATCAAAGAAGAAGAAGAATACTCTGCATCCCACTAGTTCCTATATCTGCTTCTGATAAAACTCTTGACCTCTTCATAAGTTATGCTTGTATCAAGTTAAGACAGCTTTCCGCCTTCCATTGCCAGTCTGTCAGCCTCTTCATTGCTTGGGACGTTGCAATGAGATGGGATCCACTATATCTCAACTTTTTAAAATCACTGACATAGTTTGTGGATTTTTACTCTTAGGTCATCCAGGTCTGCATTATTCTGGCTCTTCAGTGTTGCACTTACTGACAGCATGTCTGAGAATATATATTTACATTGTCTACCCTGTCTGAAGTTTGAGAAATAAAGGACACAACTTTGTTTTAAAACACTATTTATTAACCTTCTCTAGTCCGTCATCATTGCTCTTCAAGGACTATAAAGCTTTAACAAAAATTAGTTCTGTTAGTTTTGTATATAAATAAACAACTTGGTTTGTCATTGGTTATATATATATATATATATATATATATATATATATATATATATATATATATATATACATATACATACATACATACATACATACATACATACATACATACATACATACATAATATAAAGCTTAGGTCTTGCTACCCAAAACACGCCAGGTAGCCAGCTCCCTTCCCCCTGTCCAAAAGCTAACGCTTGCGAAAATCGATAAAGGGCGGAGTCAAAGTGGACTGCATGCCAAATCTAGGTCACCAGTCCTGCGTGTGTACATGTGAAGGTTTCACTCGACCCACTGTTTGAGACACCTACTTTATTACGAGAGCTGCTTACAGGGGATACACGTGAGCAAATAACTACAGAGAACATAAACAAGAGTACAACTCATCAATAGCGGTCGCATCAGTAGGCGCAGAGATTAAATCACAGCCTGGAAATGGTCCATACTGTTTTAGAATACACGGGTAGACTTACCATTTGGTCTCACCGCTATATCCAAAGGAGGCAAATAAGCCAGGATGTGGACAAATGTACATTTTCGATCCTGCTGAAGCAAACAATCAAATCAAGGGTGTATGTCCGAAGTAATGCAACAATTGGACGAGATGCTACGAAAAGAAAACCCATTTGCTGAGTCATATAAGCTAATGCATCAAAGGACCCAGGCCAATCCAACAATGAATGCGCGCATGGTATTTATAGAAGACTTGAAATTAGATAAGACACGATATAATGCACCTACATCCATAAAACGGAGGTTGATGCAATATTTGTTGGAGAGAACCGTGTGAGGTCAAGCAAATGTAGGCCCCTGACTCTAAAAGATGATGATGATGATGATGATGATGATGTATTATCAGGGAACCTAACGCTACCTCCCTAGATCTCACACGGTCCGTATTTTTATTCTAGTGGCTGGTGTCTGATGTGACTAGTGTCTAGGGGTGAAATGACAATGGTGGTACATCAACACAATACACTTTAACTCACTATAAGGAAATGAATAAGACTGTGGTTAAAGTTTTCTTTAAAATTGAATGTTTTTTTTTTCTTTGAACAATTTAATCTGCCTGTCCTGCCATCTCTTTTGGACAGGTCTTTAAAAATGAGGAAAATATATTTTACATATACTGATTAACTAAAATGTTTGGACTCTTTGTCCTATAAGTATAATGTCACTATATTATTCCTGTAGGTGTATTCACAGACTAAAACTTTAATAGCTAATAGTGTTAGTCATTTGTTAGGAGGAGCTGTTGTTTCATCACGCCCCATATAATTCTGTGTATTCTTGGAAATAACAATTTTTATTTGAATGAAGTGTCAGATGTCCCAGATGTTAACACATCACCTGGGATTCTTGGTATGAAGATAACAAGTCAGTATGTCGCTGCAGAGAATATATAGATCAGCACACACAAGCTCCTTCAGGCTATCTGCTGACAGCATAAACTTTTGAAAGGAGACTTTTTTCTTTACAATCACTCATCAGGTTTCCTGTCACCGGCTGGTAACAGGAAATAAAAAACCCTGCAATAAAAGACACCCTGGCCTTTTCACATCTGATCACAATTTCTTATCACTATGTACACATGATGGTATGGGGTCAGCCTCGTGTGCATACAGGTGCACCAGCCCCTAATTTATATGACTCACACCTTTCTGTGACCACACCTCAGGTCCCTATGGCAGATACGCCACTGTACTTTTCCATAGTTTTCTTCAATACAATAACGTGGAGTAACCACATCTCCTTTTGTATGATTTTTCTTTTCTTTTCTTAATTATAAACGCTCTAGGCATGTTGAAGAGTGTTCATGGAACACTGAGGCTTACTAACATCTTCTAATACAATAATATTAATACAAAATCATAACAATATGCAACAGTCAAATACAGTTCAATGTGAGGACTCAATAATGGTTGCTCCCGGCATGTCCTTCACTTTTCCCAATAGCAGTATCTAACTTTTGCAGTTTTAATCAAGCATATTAATACATAAAGCATTCTTACCACAAATTCAAAGAAATATGTCACAAAAAACGTTGACTGGCAAAGAATATGGCCTCAGTTTCCTCTGCCCAGTCCAGACTGTGAATTTAGTATTTATTTTTACAATTTATCACATCTGCTCTCAACGTACTTGTTGATATAAAAATTTCTTGTCAAATGGCCACGAGACCCCTAAGCCTTTGGCCAATATCTATTAGAGCTGGCCAATGAAATCAGGCAACTACCAAATTTTGAATTTAGTTTTGAAAAAAAAAAAACAAAATAAAAATTCCAAACAAACTATGTGTCTCGTAGTCCATTGGTCAGTCTGCGTTAGTTATGCCAATACAAAAAGATGTTTAGTTTTGGTTAACATTTTCCTACCTCCCCCCTTTACTCCTATACTCTTATACCACCCAATCGGATTTGAATTACTCCAATGCCTCTTTTTTTAAACTTGCGTCCCCAATAACGTTATGTGTAACGAGCAAGAACAACAGTCTGTCCGTCCTAGCGTTCGTAGACATATAGTATTATCTCAATAACTTGGCTAATAATTGGACTACCATATATTTTAAAACATATTTTTGCTCAGGAGACACTAAGCTATCCTAATATATGATTTTTATGGTCAGTTTCATTATGGTTTAGATTTTCAGTTTTGTCACTGTCAATCGTCAAATATAACTTTTACACAAGTCGGCCATCTTCCCCCCTCATTCTCTATCATTTTTTTCATTATTCAAATAAACCAACTAGTTTGAGTGACGTCAGAAATACACTACGCGGCGAGAATTTAAACTGTCTGTGTGTTTATATCTGCTGGCTTTGCCCACAGTGTGTATATAGTAAAGGAACCGCGTGCAGAGCGAAGAGGGGTTTTTCAAAACGTTTGGTAGTGTTGGCGTTAATTATTACAGTCGTTTCGTTCTTACTACTGGAAAATGTCCGAGTTACTACTAATTTTAACGTTAAAGTTAAAAGATTACGTTAATTCAGAACGTTAGTTTGGTGTCACAGTTCTGGCAGATCGTTAATTATAAGTCTTGCCTCAGTTTCGTGCAGCAGATCGGGCAAGATGTTAAAATGTTAATTGTACGTCTCGAAACCGAAACTAAAAGGCGTGTTAGATTTTACGGCGGGTCATTTTTTAAGCATTTCCACTGCACAAAAGGCAGCGCTATGCTGGCGTCGAAGATGACAATAGTCAGACACCTGAGGGCGGGTTTATTTATTATCATAGAACTAAAATCTTACTGAAATTAGCAATTATCTCACAGATTTCGCTACACACCTCCCTTCCTAAAACATGCATCCATTGCAGGTTACAATCTGTGAGATAACTTAGCGCAAATGAAGTCTTACGCGTCTTTCTGATTCTCATCATAAGGATGTCTACTCAAAAAATCGGCACCGACGTTCTGAGAGCCGGGAATATATTCAATCAGAAATGAATATGGCTGTAATAATAAAGACCATCTTAATAATCTGGCATTTTCATGCTTTGCCTGTGATAAGAATACTAGAGGCTGATGATCTGTTTGGACCACAAATGTCCTGCCATATAGATAAATCTGGAATTTTTTTATAGCCCATATTAACGCCAAACATTCCTTTTCACTTGTTGAATAATTTTTTTCCGCTTTGTTCAACTTGCGGCTTGCATAAGCGACTGGGTTCAATTCCCCATCTTGTGAGGAGGACCGTTGCAACAATGTAGCGCCTAGGCCCACATTGCTTGCGTCACTTCTCACGACAAATTCTTGATTCAAGTCAGGCAATTTCAATACCGGCCTGCTTGTGAGTTTTTCTTTTAACTCCTGGTAAGCCAATTCACACTGTGCTGACCAATTAATTGTATCAGGTTGTCCCTTACGAGTTAAATCCGTCAGAGGAGCACATATAGAGTTAAAATGTTTAATGTACTTTTGGTAGAAACCACACAAAGACACAAAAGATCGCACATCTTTCTTTGTTTGTGGCCTAGGTGCTCTTTTCAATTTCTCCAGATTCTTGGGGTCAGGGGTCATGCTACCCTGATGTACGGTATGTCCCAAGAATTCCAACTCTTTACAACCAATACAACATTTTGTTGGTCTAGCAGTCAAGTTAGCCTCTCTGAGTCTATCAAACAGCATATTCAAAGAGTTAACGTGTTCCTCAAATGTTTCAGTAGCAATGAGGATATCATCCATGAAATTCGAGATACATGGATTTTTCAGGGGATCCAACAATTTTCGCATCATCCTAGAAAACACACTCGGGGCATTTTTCAACCCAAACGGCAGCATGTTGAACTCATAATGGCCTTCCGAGGTGCTAAAGGCTAAGTAAGGTCGAACCTCAGGCTTTACTGGAATTTGATAATAGCCTTTGCTAAGATCCACCTTAGAAAAATATTTTGCCTTGTTCAGCCTGGCAAAAAGTTGAGTAGTATCAGGTAATGGATCCACCTGACCTTCTGTGACAGCATTCAGTTTCCTGTAATCTATGCACAGTCTATGTTCTCCAGATGGTTTTCGCAACAAAACCACACAAGAACTATAAGGAGATTCACTGTGAGAAATAATCCCTTCTTGTAACAAATAATCTATCTCCTCTTTCAAAGCTTTTTCCTTAGCGAAAGGAATAGAATAAGGCCTCATACAGATGGGTGTTGGGTCTAGTAGTTTCATATCATATTCCAACAAATTGGTGTGCCCCGGCTTATCCGTTAACACGTCTGTATGTTTCTCCAGGACCTTTTGAATCTTCTCCCTCTGTCCTTTTGTCAGGTGATTACTGATTTTCACCTGTGCAAACGTTTCACTGGGTTTCAGTGGATATTCAAATGAGGTGAGAGGATCATTTTTCATTTCGGTTGCGATAGACAAGGCCATTAAGTGTGTTCCTTCCTGGATTTGTCTGTCCAGATATTTCTTCAAAAGGTTCACATGATAGACTTTTTCCTTTCCCTTCTTGTCTATCTTATAATTTGTTCTGGATACCTTTTCCAAAACTGTATATGGACCTTGCCATCCGATTTGAAGTTTATTGCTGCTGCCTGGTAATAGAAGAAGCACCTTCTCCCCTACAGCAAGCTCCCTATCCTTCGCTTTTTTGTTATAATAAGCAGCATGCTTTTTCCTGGCTTGTCTCAAATTTTCATTTGCCAGTTTCCAACTAGTTTTTAAACGAGTGGTCAGTTCGTTCACGTATTGATATGATGAGGTAACAGTCTCTTCTGCCTTCTCATCTGTCCACGTCCTTAACAAGGCTTCCAGTGGACCTTTTATTGGCCTCCCAAATAACAGGGTTGCGGGTGCCATCCCGGTTGAATTATGTGGAACTTCCCGATACGCAAACAACGCAGCGGGCAAATATTGGTCCCACGTATCAGGTTTTTCATGTGCCAGCTTTCTCAGGATAGAAATGAGAGTCCCATTGAACCTCTCTACCTGGCCGTTCCCTTGGGGGTGATACGGACTACAATGAAAGTGCTTGGCTTGAAATAACCTAAAAACTTCTTCTGTTAGTTTCCCCTTGAACTGTGAGCCGTTATCAGTCAAGATTTGATGCGGGAATCCTAACCTCGTGAATATAGTAAGTAATGCCTCTGCCACATGTTTCGAATCGATTGACGACAGGGCTACCGCCTCTCCCCACATAGAACAAGTGTCCACCAGAGTAAGGATGTAACTGTTCCTCCTCTTGGTCCGAGTGAGAGGTCCCACAATATCCACTGCAACTCTCTCAAAAGGTGTTCCCACTATGGGCATTTCCCCTAGAGTTGCTGGAGCAGTCCAATGCTTCGGAGCTACTCTCTGACATTCTGGACAGGATTTTACATATCTTTTTATATCCTCCGTTATCCCTGGCCAGAAATAATGACAACTTTACGCTGTCCTGTTGCGCTGATCCCCATGTGACCACCTGAAGGGATCGCATGTCCTGCCCAACACTCTCTCCCTATATGAAGTAGGAAGTACCAGTTGTCCATGACCATTTGTTCCAGTTCCGGTCTTCCTATATAACAATTTGTTCTTCATATAATAATCTCCCTTGCTTGGAGGTGTGTGGCATTTAGGTAATTTTTTAAAACAAGGCTTGAGTGACCTATCCTCAGCCTGTGCCTTCCTCATCTCTTCTGGATGAGTATTTATAGGTTCATCTTCTTCCTTCTTGGACTGTGATCTGGTCTGCACTGCTGCCATGACCACAGGTCTCTTGGGATTCCCCAAGAAGACATAACGACACCCCAATATCAGAGGGTAAATGGGTGCGTCTATCACTGCTGCTCTGATTATTCCTTCCACATAGCGAGTTTTCACTGTTATCCTTGCAATGGGAAGTGTCATGAGTGGTAGGTCCTTGGTCGCCCCTTGTATCTCCACTGTTTCTGTGGTATACTGATCTGGGTTCACCAAGTGCGAACTCACGACAGAATCAAAATCTAAACCTGTGTCATAGAGGCACCTAATGGTGACCCCATTACAGACTACATCCTCACACACTGGGGGGTGATAAGGTTCCTGCTGTCCAGTAGGTTTGTCCTTTTCTCCCTTGTTCCCCCTTTTCATAGCAGCAAATCCAGAAGGTTTACTAGTACAAAATTTGATGTCATGACCCTCTCTCTTACACCATTTACAATACAATCTACCTTGATGAAAAGGTTTTCTTTCATCATATTTTCTGTCCTTGAACTGTGGGTTTTTGTTTTTATAGTCATTTCGTGGCCTATCAAAGTTTTGCTTACCTTTGTTGTCAAATTTATTAAAGTTTTGTGGAGCCTTATAATTGTCTACATGTTTCTTTTTGGCGCCAGCTACCTCTGCCTGGGCTGCCTGATACCTCTCAGCGACATTAAGTAACTCACCCAGCCTCTCTGCACCTTGTTCCATGAGAAACTTTCTCAAGTCTGGAGCCATGGACTCTCTCAATTGCTCAATAAGGATCATTTCTTTAAGATCTTGGGTTTTCCCCAGAGCAGTCCATTTCTCCAAGTACGTCTCTAAACGTGCAGAGAACTGGTGATTGGTCTCACCCGACAGTAGCTTGGCATTCCTAATTTTTTTCCTATAAAATTCTCCGTTCTTTTCATACCTTAGCAAAAGAGCCTGCTTTACCATGTCATAATTGTCTTGGTCATTCCTGCTCATTTTGGAAAAAAAACTTCATAAGCTGTTCCCCGAAGACCTTGGGATAACTTCAGGCCCCATCTTTCTTTTTCTAGCCCATAAGTTGTAGCTAATACCTCGTACCTACTTAAATATGCTTCAATATCATCGTCTCTCTCAACAAAATAATCTAAGTGAAACCCCATGGCTGAGTTGGAGGCCCCCTGACTAGCAGTAGCATCAGAGGTAGAGGGGCTGTGACCATAGTCAGGAGCATGGCCTTGTAACTCCAGCTCCCTCAGTTGCAAATCGTGCTCCCTCTGTAATCTTTTATCTTCTGCTTCTGCTTCCCTTTGCAGTCGTTTTTCTTCAGCCTCAATTTTTCTCTCCTCAAATTGGAGCATCTTAATTTCAGCCTCTCTATCAGCCTCTAAGGCCCTAGCCTCATTCTCAGCCTCAATTTGCAACTTTTTAATTTCTTTCTGAGCCTCTTTATCTAACTCTAATCTCTTCATCTCCCTGGCATCTTCTAACTGCATTCTCCTTTCTTCAGCTAACCTATGTTCTTCCCTAGCAATAAACTTATCACATTCTGAGGTGACATAGTCAATCAAGACTTGACCCTCCATGTTCATGTCTCTGGCAGTCTGCACAGCAGCAGAGCGAAACTTGGCCAAATCCGCCATCTGATAAATACTAAAATGTTCTAACTCAATTTCTAAAATAAGTACAACTCTAATTAATTATTCCAGGCTCTGACACTTCATCAATTTCCCAAATCTTGGGCAATATTAACAATGGGGATTCCCTGGGTAAATAGAAATGTTGTTACTGCTAAATCCCAGACCAGGACCCCAATTTATGTAGTACTAGAAGTTCAAATCCCGGACAAGCCTACCAATATATGTAGCAAGTGTAATTTGCTGGGGAGGTTAAGATGTTACCTAAAAGGAAAGAAAGCTGTGTCTGTGCCAACCGTGTGAGGTCAAGCAAATGTAGGCCCCTGACTCTAAAAGATGATGATGATGATGATGATGATGTATTATCAGGGAACCTAACGCTACCTCCCTAGATCTCACACGGTCCGTATTTTTATTCTAGTGGCTGGTGTCTGATGTGACTAGTGTCTAGGGGTGAAATGACAATGGTGGTACATCAACACAATACACTTTAACTCACTATAAGTAAATGAATAAGACTGTGGTTAGTTTTCTTTAAAATTGAATTCTTTTTTTCTTTGTACAATTTAATCTGCCTGTCCTGCCATCTCTTTTGGACAGGTCTTTGAAAATGAGGAAAATATATTTTACATATACTGATTAACTAAAATGTTTGGACTCTTTGTCCTATAAGTATAATGTCACTATATTATTCCTGTAGGTGTATTCACAGACTAAAACTTTAATAGCTACTAGTGTTAGTCATTTGTTAGGAGGAGCTGTTGTTTCATCACGCCCCATATAATTCTGTTTATTCTTGGAAATAACAATTTTTATTTGAATGAAGTGTCAGATGTCCCAGATGTTAACACATCACCTGGGATTCTTGGTATGAAGATAACAAGTCAGTATGTCGCTGCAGAGAATATATAGATCAGCACACACAAGCTCCTTCAGGCTATCTGCTGACAGCATAAACTTTTGAAAGGAGACTTTTTTCTTTACAATCACTCATCAGGTTTCCTGTCACCGGCTGGTAACAGGAAATAAAAAACCCTGCAATAAAAGACACCCTGGCCTTTTCACATCTGATCACAATTTCTTATCACTATGTACACATGATGGTATGGGGTCAGCCTCTTGTGCATACAGGTGCACCAGCCCCTAATTTATATGACTCACACCTTTCTGTGACCACACCTCAGGTCCCTATGGCAGATACGCCACTGTACTTTTCCATAGTTTTCTTCAATACAATAACGTGGAGTAACCACATCTCCTTTTGTATGATTTTTCTTTTCTTTTCTTAATTATAAACGCTCTAGGCATGTTGAAGAGTGTTCATGGAACACTGAGGCTTACTAACATCTTCTAATACAATAATATTAATACAAAATCATAACAATATGCAACAGTCAAATACAGTTCAATGTGAGGACTCAATAATGTTTGCTCCCGGCATGTCCTTCACTTTTCCCAATAGCAGTATCTAACTTTTGCAGTTTTAATCAAGCATATTAATACATAAAGCATTCTTACCACAAATTCAAAGAAATATGTCACAAATAACGTTGACTGGCAAAAGATATGGCCTCAGTTTTCTCTGCCCTGTCCAGACTGTGAATTTAGTATTTATTTTAAAATTTATCACATCTGCTCTCAACGTACTTGTTGATATAAAAATTTCTTGTCAAATGGCCACGAGACCCCTAAGCCTTTTGCCAATATCTATTAGAGCTGGCCAATGAAATCAGGCAACTACCAAATTTTGAATTTAGTTTTGAAAAAAACAAAAACAAAATTCCAAACAAACTATGTGTCTCGTAGTCCATTGGTCAGTCTGCGTTAGTTATGCCAATACAAAAAGATGTTTAGTTTTGGTTAACATTTTCCTACCTCCCCCCTTTACTCCTATACTCTTATACCACCCAATCGGATTTGAATTACTCCAATGCCTCTTTTTTTAAACTTGCGTCCCCAATAACGTTATGTGTAACGAGCAAGAACAACAGTCTGTCCGTCCTAGCGTTCGTAGACATATAGTATTATCTCAATAACTTGGCTAATAATTGGACTACCATATATATTAAAACATATTATTTCTCAGGAGACACTAAGCTATCCTAATATATGATTTTTATGGTCAGTTTCATTATGGTTTAGATTTTCAGTTTTGTCACTGTCAATCGTCAAATATAACTTTTACACAAGTCGGCCATCTTCCCCCCTGTCTCTATCATTTTTTTTCATTATTCAAATAAACCAACTAGTTTGAGTGACGTCAGAAATACACTACGCGGCGAGAATTTAAACTGTCTGTGTGTTTATATCGGCTGGCTTTGCCCACAGCGTGGATATAGTAAAGGAACCGCGTGCAGAGCGAAGAGGGTTTTTTTTCAAAACGTTGGTAGTATTTTGCGTTAATTATTACAATTGTTTCGTTCTTACTACTGGAAAATGTCCGAGTTACTACTAATTATTGCGTTAAAGTTAAAATCTTTCGTTAATTCAAACGCCAGTTTGGTGTCGTAGTTCTGGCAGATCGTTAATTATAAGTCTTGCCTCAGTTTCGTGCAGCAGATCGGGCAAGATGTTAAAATGTTAATTGTACGTCTCTAAACCGAAACTAAAAGGCGTGTTAGATTTTTACGGCGGGTCATTTTTTAAGCATTTCCACTGCACCGACGGCAGCGCTCTACTGGCGTTGAAGATGCCAATAGTCAGACACCTGAGGGCGGGTTTATTTATTATCATAGGACTAAAATCTTACTGAAATTAGCAATTATTTCCAAGTAGCCCAAGGTACATACAGCAAAACTATCAAGATATTATGGCAATTGTACGAAAGTTTGGGAGACCTGACCTGTTCCTTACATTTACTTGCAATACTGCCTGGCCTGAGATTGTGAATGTAAGGGAAGGAAAGCAACGACTTGAAAACCAGATATAATAATAACTGTTTTGTTCAAACTAAAACTCTAGCAGAACAACTGCTTGACGACATTCTCAAGCGGAATCTTTTTTGGTACTATGAGAACCTTCATCTAATAATAGTAATAATAGCCAAACCAGTCATAACTGACTATGGGAATGCGTCCCTGAGGTGACAGCCCTCTGCTGCTTATTTTCCTGGTGTTCCATTCGACATTTTCTCCTCTCTGCTGCTTGCTGTGTGAGCTTCTTTTCGCCCAAACTGAGGTGACGCCACAGATAGCGTCGCTACTTGGTGTGATCGGCAGCTTCATCCTCCCAGGTTGCTGGATTCATGTCCAGTGCCCTCATGTCTCTCTTGCACACATCTTTGAATCTCAGCTGCTGTCGCCCAACTGTTCTCTTGCCATCTGCTAGTTGTCCGTAGAAGATATCTTTCGGGATGCGACCATCTTCCATGCGGCGGACATGGCCAAGCCAGTGCAGTCTGCGCTGTATAAGCAGTGAATACATGCTCTGAAGGTTGGTTTATTAGCTACTGTTTCACCGCCTCTCGCTCAGCTGAGATAAGGTATGCACTAATTACTAGCCACAGACACAACTGCACAGTTAAAGAATACAGGTACAGTATAGTGAAAGACAAACTGATCCATAGCACATTTTATAGTTTATTAAAGAAAAATCTTTACCACGGAGAAAAACAACAATAACGTGCGAGTTCGCACAACCTGGAAAAAAAGAACAAATCAATAAATGACACAATTATCAAAAATTACCACGCACTCTTCCACGACTACACGAAAATAACCACGGTTAAAAAATATACCGGGCGGGGGTCTCTAAGTAAGAGCCACCACCACTTGAATACTACTATTCCTAACTAACTACACTGTAGAGTCAAACGCACCACAAGAATACTCTCCACTGGTTTTCACTCTATCCCGTTTAACCAGTCAGAGGAAGACTTACTACTAATCTGACTAAAAGGTCTCAAAGGCGCTCCTACACAACTTACTTATACACCACTAAATCCTACTCCACAGAATTCTGCAGAACTAACTCAGAGGCTTTCCTCTAAGTATTATCTATCTAACTCTACTCTCTCCACTCTACTTCAGTTCAGTGCCTTCCTGACGCTATCGGCTTCGTCTGAGGCTCAGCTGCGTTACCCTTCGCCAGGTACCTCCTCTCGTTAGCATTTAGAAAGGTATGATTTCCCTCTCTCCTCTCCAGAATAACTGATGAAGGGGCCCTTGGTGACTATTTATTTTTGCTTCTGGCTGTAGGTCTAGCAATGATGATGGCAACTTAATTCTTCACACACAAACGACGATTTAAACCGCTTCGGGTTATGGCCTACTGCTTTATTGGGGCAGTAAGTAAACAATACCAGGCAACGTAGCCTGTTCTATATTGGGCCGTACGAGTTAAGAGCTCCAATTTCTAGACAATTCCACGCTGAGGTATATGTTTCCTCACGTCAGGAGAATTCCCATTGCTTCTACGTCTTGCAGATGTAACTAGGGGCGCCCGTTACTTTGCGCGTACCCCAGTTTTTTTCTCAATTACACCAATGTTTCTTGCCTCCCTCTCTGAGAAGGTAAGTCCGTTGCAGGCTTAGGGACCTACAACACCGTGAATCGCCAGACTTTATCAGAATATCCACTAACCAGGCAGACTGAATTTATGTCTGACACTATTCACGGCAATAATAATCCAGGACTTAGAGCCCCGACGAATAATTTGGCCCTGTATATATGGTGCCAATATTCTGATGCAAGATAGACGCGGTGAGTCATAGCTTCTAGAATTATCTCCCAAAAACCGCTTCTACCCCATTTTGACTTAATCTAATGACTGCTACATAAATTAAAAATCGAAACCAATCGTCAGACCTTCCCGTTAAGAATCATAACATTATCTTAACATCTGACTAATCGTTAGCCAAGCGACGATGAGTTATTCCCCCTGCTGGAACGGGGGGGGGGGGGGTCAAAGAACGTAAATTTTCCACGAAGCCTGCTGCCCAGCTGAAAATTTACTCCGTGGGACGAAAACTTATCTGACCATCTATCAACAAGAATGACTCACTGTAGTGAAATCTGTTAGATAATTGCTAATTTCAGTAAGATTTTAGTCCTATGATAATAAATACACCCGCCCTCAGGTGTCTGACTATTGGCATCTTCAACGCCAGTAGAGCGCTGCCTTTGGTGCAGTGGAAATGCTTAAAAAAATGACCCGCCGTATAAATCTAACACGCCTTTTAGTTTCGGTTTCGAGACGTACAATTAACAATTTAACATCTCGCCCGATCTGCTGCACGAAACTGAGGCAAGACTTATAATTAACGATCTGCCAGAAGTGTGACACCAAACTAACGTTCTGAAGTAACGTAATATGTTAACTTTAACGCTATAATTAGTAGTAACTCGGACATTTTCCAGTAGTAAGAACGAAACGACTGTAATAATTAACGCAAACACTACCCACGTTTTGAAAAACCCCTCTTCGCTCTGCACGCGGTTCCTTTACTATATACACACTGTGGGCAAAGCCAGCAGATATAAACACACAGACAGTTTAAATTCTCGCCGCGTAGAGTATTTCTGACGTCACTCAAACTAGTTGGTTTATTTGAATAATGAAAAAGTGATAGAGAATGGAGGGGGGAAGATGGCCGACTTGTGTAAAAGTTATATTTGAGGATTGACAGTAACAAAACTGAAAATCTAAACCATAATGAAACTGACCATAAAAATCATATATTAGGATAGCTTAGTGCCTCATGAGAAATAATATGTTTTAAAATATATGGTAGTCCAATTATTAACCAAGTTATTGAGATAATACTATATGTCTACGACCGCTAGGACGGCCAGACTGTTGTTCTTGCTCGTTACACATAACGTTATTGGGGACGCAAGTTTAAAAAAGAGGCATTGGAGTAATTCAAATCCGATTGGGTGGTATAAGAGTATAGGAGTAAAGGGGGGAGGTAGGAAAATGTTAACCAAAACTAAACATCTTTTTGTATTGGCATAACTAACGCAGACTGACCAATGGACTACGAGACACATAGTTTGTTTGGAATTTTGTTTTTGCTTTTTCAAAACTGAATTCAAAATTTGGTAGTTGCCTGATTTCATTGGCCAGCTCTAATAGATATTGGCCAAAGGCTTAGAGGTCTCGTGGCCATTTGACAAGAAAATTTTATATCAACAAGTACGTTGAGATCAGATGTGAGAAAATTTAAAATTAATATTAAATTCACAGTCTGGACAGGCAGAGAAAACTGAGGCCATATTCTTTGCCAGTCAACGTTAATTGTGTCATATTTCTTTGAAATTGTGGTAAGAATGCTTTATGTATTAATATGCTTGATTAAAACTGCAAAAGTTTGATACTGCTATTGGGGAAAGTGAAGGACATGCCGGGAGCAAACATTATTGAGTCCTCACATTGAACTGTATTTGACTGTTGCATATTGTTATGATTTTGTATTAATATTATTGTATTAGAAGATGTTAGTAAGCCTCAGTGTTCTATGAACACTCTTCAACATGCCTAGAGCGTTTATAATTCAGAGAAGTAAAGAAAATCATCAAAAGAGGAGATGTGGTTACTCCACGTTATTGTATTGAAGAAAAATATGGAAAAGTACAGTGGCGTATCTGCCATAGGGACCTAAGGTGTGGTCACAGAAATGTGTGAGTCATATAAATTAGGGGCTAGTGCACCTGTATGCACACGAGGCTGACCCCATACCATCATGTGTACATAGTTATAAGAAATTGTGATCAGATGTGAAAAGGCCAGGGTGTCTTTTATTGCAGGGTTTTTATTTCCTGTTACCATCCGGTGACAGGAAACCTGATGAGTGATTGTAAAGAAAAAAGTCTCCTTTCAAAAGTTTATGCTGTCAGCAGATAGCCTGAAGGAGCTTGTGTGTGCCGATCTATATATATTTTCTGCAGTGACATACTGACTTGTTATCTTCATACCAAGAATCCCAGGTGATGTGTTAACATCTGGGACATCTGACACTTCATTCAAATAAAAATTGTTATTTCCAATAATACACCGAATTATATGGGGCGTGATGAAACAACAGCTCCTCCTAACCAATGACTAACACCTGTCCAAAAGAGATGGCAGGACAGGCAGATTAAATTGTAAAAAGAAAAGAATTCAATTTTAAAGAAAACTTTAACCAGTCTTATTCATTTCCTTATAGTGAGCTAAAGTGTATTGTGTTGATGTACCACCATTGTCATTTCAACCCTAGACACTAGTCACATCATACACCAGCCACTAGAATCAAAATACGGACCGTGTGAGATCTCAGGAGGTTTGTTGGTTAGGGGCAGGTTCCCTGATAATACATCATCATCATCATCATCTTTTAGAGCGTAATAACTATCTTAATGCTTTAAATAACAATGAAATTAAAATAGAACTCAATAGAAACTTTATGAGAACTTAACAAAAACCAAGTTACAATAAAAATCAATTTATTTATAATGATTCTCTTATCTACTGTTCTTGAAATAGATAGAAATGCTATATGTATAAGAATTTTATATTTACATCATATCCACAGAAATCACAGTGATATTATAGTAGTTAATTTACTGAATTTCAGTGTCTCTGCTTTTCTGACAAAACGTTAACCAGTCTTTTTCTTCATATGACTTGACTCTTCACACATAAATTGATCGAATGTTCTTTTGTTTCTGCACTTAACTGAGTGCTCCTTGAATGATGGTTGAAAATGTTGGTGAGCTCCACACGACTAACAGACTCGGCTGATCTTCCCACGTAGTAGGGATACCAGCACAACCAGGTAGACCAGCTGTAGTGCTCCGTGTCGCTATGCAGGATAACACTTGGGTTCTCACTTCTGGCTTACGTCTATATGTATAACCGAGACTTGAAACAACATAACGACCGTGGCTAGCCTCTTTCCAAGAGTTCCCCTAGCCTAATGTATTGTTGTTCCGTGTCATCCATATATTGCTTATGGTTATCAAAAGTTTGAGAACCTCTGGCCTACTTACTTTGTGCCCCTAGAGCAGTCAAAATAAATTTGGGAGTTATGGTACCAATTGGGTTCAGAACCACTGGGATATAGTCTCCCATGCTGCCGTAAACCTGTAGGGGTGTCCTTGCGGCCCAGGCTTAAGAACCACTGATTTATATTTTTGCTACTTGAGCATTAAATCTCTATGAGTGTTCCTGGTCTCAACCTTGAGAACCATTGGCTGTCAGTCAGATTCTTACGTTCATAACAATGGCTACTGTGCGGTTGCCCATCGTTACATAGTTCTATGTTGAAGTTATAAGCAATTATATAACATGATAGTATAATCATAGAGCAGGATACATTCATATAAACACATTAAAACAGGACAAGGATAGTTCAGAAATCAGTTCAGGATCGTTTCACAGCATGATTGTTCAATGAAGTGACATATTTACATTTATTATGCATTAACAAAATAGGTACAGTAGCCCTACTCACCCTCTGGTCTTTTTCGGAAATATTAACAGAACTACTTCTGGCAAAGGCAGGCCAGCACAAATACTCAGTGGTGAAGGAATACGTGACTAGCTCTCTCCTTTTGTCCTCTGCGTTCTTTCAGTTCGTGTGTGTCCTTTCACTCCCAACTACCCGCGTATTTATACGCTTGGGCGGCTATCTTGCGAGAATCCGTGACTTTGCGTTGATTGGCTATGCCTTCAAGCAACTTCGGTCGAAAATATTTCTCGTATTTCACTTCGGGTAGGTCATCTGTGTTACTTCTCAAACAGATAACTTAGTCGTTCTCATTACTTACCAAAGCTATTGCCTCGTGAGATATCTCGTTTTATTCGGACAATATGCGGCTTTCCTTTCATATCAATCTTTTTAAGATCCGTCTGTCTTTCCTTTTTCTATGCATTTTAAAACCGCACTATTCATCGTTTTCCGAACTGTTAGACCCACTTACGGGATCATATACCCAGAATTATAACAGATATTGTCTTCATGGCTATACCCACACCTGGGTCTACATTTTCTCTATGACTCGGTGAAGTAGCATTGCCTTCTGTCCATCCGTTGATTTATAAGGAATTTATTACTGCGTGGTCCTAACACAGATTTCCTCCCTACCGGATTGTTATGCCTAGACCATCTACGTGTAGCAAGCTCTCGTTTCATTGGTCGAGATAATTAGCATTACATCTGTTTCGACGGTGTTCACTTCGTTTTGATTACCTAGATATCGAATCCCAATCGCATTATGCGACATCAGGAACTCGGAGAATGGGAGAACTGGTCAGCCGTTCCTTAAGAGTGGTGTAAGCGCTCTCGCAATCCGCTGTCCAATTGACTTTCTCAAGTTGACCTTTCCTGGTAAGGTCAGTTAATGGGGCCGTTAGACTATTGAAGTTAGGAATGAACTTCTAGTAGGCGCACAAGGAGAGAAATGAACGTGTATCCTTTTTCGTGATGGGGCGGGCTGCGTTACGTATTTTCTCCACATTTTTCCGCCGTGGGCGTTATGGAGTCCAAATAGCATGATATTGAACGTGTAATGCCTCTCACTAGTACTGAAAGCCAACAAAGACCGGACTTCCTCCTTCACCGGAATTTGATAATAGCCTTTACTTGTCTATTTTTGAAAAAAATTTGCCTTACTTAGTTTGGTAAAAATTCAGCGGGGCTTGGGAGAGGCTCCGATTGAAATTCCGTTACGGTGTTTAGGAAGCGATAATCAATGCACAGCCTCGTTTCGCCATTCGGTTTGTGGAGCAACACCACGCTAGAGCTGTAAGAGGATGTAGTTTCTGAAATAAGGTTGGCGGCCAGCAGTTTGTCTATTTCTTCCCGTAAAGCGGCTGCTTTTGCATACGGGACAGGATATATTTTAGTCCGCACTGGCGTTTCGTTTTTTAACTCAAGGAGATGCGTAAGCCCGGGTTTGTCAATTAATACATCCGTATATTGTTCTAATACAGCGCTGATCTTTTTCGCCGCTCCTTCTGAAAGAGTTTCTCAAAATTTCACATCTCTGTACGACTCTTGAAAATACAAACTACAGTCACTTTTCCACATCCTGATTCAGCACATTTGTTTTATTTAGACAAATTGTGAGGCCAAAATCCTTGCATGCTTCGGTGAAGCGATTCATCAAGCTCTGAAGCTCCTGTTGGCTTTGAGTGACGACTGCAGCGTCATCAGATGCAAAGGGATCATGATGCAAAAGTTGTCTGATCCTACCCGTCATGGGAATGACTTATTCATTTTCCAGCTTTAGCAGGGAAGCTATTTTCCATGAGGATTTTGAAGAGTCCACCCAATACCAAGGTCAAATGTTTGTAAGGTCTATAAAGGGATATTTTTCCTGAAGCTGGACGGAGAGAAACGATTCGCGTCTGTTTTCTCTAGCTCGGAAATCCACACACTTGATTCCTGGATATCTGCGCCTGCTAAACTTGTGTAGTGGCATTAAGATGAATCTGGCAAAAATCTTACCAATAATACTAAGGAGATGCCTCTGTAGTTATTGCAATCACTTCTGTCTCCTTTATTTTTATACAGTGTTACAGTATTGGCATCTCGCATGTCTTGGGGAATAGTTATCTCTTCCCTGCACTGGCGCAGCACTCTATGCAGAAGATGTTGTAGCGTGCCCTTACAGCATTTGATTAAATCGGGAGGAATCCCATCACTGCCTGGTGCTTTGCCAGAGGCCAAGCTATCAATGGCCTTGCTGAGTTCCTCTAATGTTGGTTCAGCATCCAGCTCCTGCATAGTTGGCAGAAATTTGACAGTATCAAGGGCTGCAGGCGTGACGGTATTTTCTCTAGCGTAAAGCCCAGAGTAGTGCTTGACTTAACACTCCATCTGCTTACCCTTATCGGTTTCATTCTCTTCGCTGATGGTTTTTAGCGGTGCCGTCTTACTTTTTTTGGGACCAAGGGCTTCTTTTTTACCGTCATACATTTGTCTAGTCTTTCCTGTTAACGCTGCGGTCTGGATGCTCTCACTGAGCTGGAGCCAATAGTCATTTGCACAACATCGAGCAGTTTGTTGAACTTTGCTTCTTGTAGCGTTTAGGATCTGTTGGGTTCTAGCACTCGGTGAGCGTTCGTATTTAATTGCAGCACTGCGCTTAGCTTCAGTGACAGGTTGATAAGGGTGGATTTAGGCTGACTACTGGCCACTAAAGATGATAGACCACAAATCTGGCCACTATGGACGTTACAGGTATCAGTCCGAAGTCGTGGATAATCAGCAGCCCAGTAGAGTACCACCCCTATAGACACCAGGGATATAATAGGTTGAAGTGTGAGGTGTCTTGTCTGGTCTGTTGTTGCTTGCTGTGAGTGTGGGTGATGTGGTTTCACAAGTTCACAACATATGTGGTATGACATGGAAAGTCATATAAAGGTGGAAACTGCTATTGACGTTTTCCATCGTTTATTTTCTGACGCCACAAGACAGGTAACTGTACATCCATTTCACAATAAACCATAGTCATGACAGTTCACGAAATTCAGCATAAGTTATATTCATCAATGCATCTGGCATATATTGAAAAAATGATATGGCGCCAAGGGGATTATACTGTTGGCTCCAATATTACAAAAGTGCGTCAATACTCCTCTCACTGATCAGATGTGCTAAATGAGTCTAATCATAAGTCGCACGAGGATGGTGTTCCAGAAGTATAGGTCAAGCTGACCTTTACAGGCATTCCTAAGTCTAACCTCGACGTAGGTGCAATCGCTGACATAGCGACGTTCATAGAACATAGAACTGTCCTTCGGGCTAAGTATGACCCGTGTACATATTAATGAAGACACCTGGGGCGTGACTTCTAGTAGAAGAACCTCTCTTTCTGTAATTCGTAGGTGAGCAGAGATCGACCATTGTCAACATAAAGTTAGATTACAGATTTGAAACATAAATGAGGTATTACCTTGCTTCGAAATCAACACCACAAAACACACGCCTCCAGGCGTTTTGAATCATCAAGGGAAGGACCTTGTAAGCTAAACTAACTCACAATAGGACTCCTAATTCCCTATCAAAGAATCACAGACGCAAGAAGCGTCCTCTCTGCTTCACAACTTTCATAGACTCCCCGACAGGAAAGCTTCTCAAGCACACCTAACGTCCGGACATGCGCAGAACGCATACACCTGAGTAAGAATCAATACGAGACGATGTAGGAGACATTCCAGATAAAGATTTGTAATAAATCGCGCCTTATATGGGCAGGAATAAAAACCTCAACACTGGTTTCAATCATTCCAAGAAACAGTTGACCGATACTACCATATAAGGAGAATGACCACACATCGTTCAAAAAATGGACCGACGCGTCCCGTCACAAGAGAAGGTAACCATCATTAAAAATGGTAATCACAGTCAAACAAGGGTTATCTAGCTTTGACCGAAAAAAATAAAAGTGTACAATTCAGACAAGTTAATTATACAATGTCTTTAGAAAATAATTATACAATGTCTTCGGAAAAAATTATGTGCGTAACACAAGTGTCATAACATCTGATGAAGCATCATACCAGTCGTCTGACTTCACGGTTTTCTTACCAAAGGTGGCAGGTGCAGTAGAGGGGGGCAAATCGACACACTCCGCTGTTTCGAGACATTCGGCACAGTGATTTAAACTGTATCGACACACTGTTTCGACACAACGGCACAACGGCACATTTGCCCGTGTCGGGACAAGTCTAGCAACAGACAGTAGACATGAACTGTGTGAGACAATCTCTGCCGTTTTTCTTGCGTGCTACTGGCGTGCTGTCTGCTTGGACTTACGTGTGTGAAAATCTATGACGTTTCGTGTGACTGTAGTGGTGTTTGATGGTATTGTATGATGGTGTTATTACTAAATGTAAATTGTATGAGGCCAGCTGTGAAGGCTCCTGAGATAAAATGTAGTGGTGAATTGTCAGAAGGCCTTTCTTGCTACCACTACGACCTCACACTTAATTTTTTTTAATGAATGTGGCTACGTAAAGTGTCTAGGGTTATGATATGTAGTGTGGTGTAATGGATTATAAATATACCCACAGATATTAACAAGACTAATAATATTAATAAATGTTAAAATACACTGAACTAACTCACGTGTGTAAAATTTTTTGATATAAGTATATTACATTTATTGTGTTCTGTGTCAATTTTTTTAGGTTGACCAGAACTTAAAAGGATTTAGAGATTATGAAAAGAAATGCATAGAATATTATATCATAAATGCAATAGTGTACATATATATGTACTATACTAGTTAGTTTTATTAAAATGTTCTAGTATTCATCTACTTGGGAGGATAGTACTGTTTGTGCTGTTGGGGTGGCCTCATCACACCTGTCTATATTGACTACACAGTGTCCAGAAAATGGTGGGAATCTTTATGGGGTTCTTAGTAACTAAAGGGCGTTGGTGAAAGTCCAGCAGACCAGAGGCTCACTCATCTGGTGGTTGTCGCTCTGGTGCTGAAATCAGGTGGTCCCACCTCTCCGTGCTGGCGGGCAACAATGGTGGTCTCTGTCACAAATACTGTACAGATACACTCGAGTAAGTCACCAACTGAATAGACACTGCTTTGTTGACGACAGAAACTCGCAGCTCTGCAATCAAAGTATGGGCCATGTGTCAAAATCTATTCTCTACCCACGTCTGGACACAACAGTGACACAACAACCACATCATACAGACAGGTCAGATCTCTCTGACCAAACAGCACAGTTACCATGGTGGTTTTACATCAGATAGATCCTCCCAGACTATAGATCCTGAAAAATGTTTATTAGTTTTCGGCCCTAAAAGAGGATAGGTAATATGTATCATTATTCTCAACACTTGATCTGTCTTGCATAATCCTTGCTGGAGCTTATGTACATTGTTGGTCCCTAGACCCTGACTAGGGCGGGGGGTCTAGAGCAAATCCCTACTTGTTTGTAAGGCTAGATTTCGATATGGCAGTATCAAATCACTCGAACATGAAACAATATTCAAAATATATAAGGAAATAATTTCAATCTTACCAGATTATGAATAAATAACACAGAATTGCTAGCAAAACTCAGCTGAGCTGCTGGCTATAGTATGGCGTCCCTAAATTTATTTCACTTGCTTTCATATGGAATCACCACACTTTAAAATCTGTGTCTATCACTGAACAACTATTGAAGAATGGCCCCACTTTCGCGTCTGAGCGCTAATGATATGATTGTCTGTGGCCAATCACTGCCTCGGTTTATTTTAAATTTCAAATTTCCTACCATAAAGTCATTTCAGTCATGCTTCAGTCAAGTATGGATGTTTATCTGTTAGTCTGTCCGTCTCTACTTGTGTTTCTAAAAAAAATGTGCTTGATTTTTGAACCAACCTTTCTCTCCCCTCCAAAATTTTGTCGTTAAAAGTTATATTTAGACACAGCTACCGCTCAAAAACCCTCTCCTCCATACTAAGTAAATTTGAACACCTGCGTCCAAGGTCGTGTTTTTGTGTGCAAATTGCGACACTTTTTTATTCAACACAGTCTGTCGATGATGTGAACTACACTGTCTTTTGTCATTATCTTCAATATTATCTATCCGTTTGTAAAATTAAGACCATCTTAGTTCACTGCTCAGAATAGGCCATCCGGCCAGCTAATTTTTATATTCCTAACATTAATATTAAGAAAAAATTACTTTTTAATTTTTGTAATATTCCTAACATCTGCGTTTTACCGCTCCATTCAAATCAAAAGCTTGGTATCGCAAAAGCGTCCAATAAATGACTGTGGCGTAACATATCTAGGGTCCCTTCTGTGGAGTTGCTTACTTTTTATGTCAACTTGGGAAACGTGACTTTTCTCCGTTTCCCCCCCAATTGCGTCTCCTTAGCCTTTCCAGTCATATTTTTTTCTTTTTGATCCGCCGTTCCCCTCCTGTCTAGCAAGTCAATTGTTATGGAGGATGATGACCCGCGGTCTAGGCGATCATGTACATCAGCAGCCTACGCATTATGTTTTTATCCTTAAATGTTATCTTTGGAGGGATTTTACCGTTGTATCTCTGTCAATTTCACTACAGTGACCACAATTCAATATTTTTACACAAGTCTTCATTATGATGAAATAAAACGGAGATATGATGATAGCTGCAGTATATGTGAAAATAATAAAAAAAACAACAATAATAATAACAGTAATAATAACACATGATATCAAACTAGAGTAAGCTAGTTTTGGTAGACAATGATTCAAATCCACACCGAGTACACAGATATCAGCAGAGCTAATAAAGTGTCAATTACATTTATACGAACACACGGACACTTTCAACTTTAACATAGTGCCTAAAACATTGACAACTGCAGCACTGACACAATTTCCAGTGTCTATAACTTCTCAGCAAAAATAATATCACTTGTAAAATCAACTCATCATTACACATCCCTGAAAAAAAATATGACATGTTTGATATTCCATACTATCTTTGAATGTTCAGGAAAAGTCTTTTATCTTCTCACTGCAAAGGTCCCGGACGCTTGGTGAGACAGTGAGACAGTGTGCCTCTTTGCAAAACAGCGAGGCAGACAGGAACTGAAACTGTTTCGAAACAAGAAGCAGGCTGCGTTTCGGTTCTTTCGGACTCAGCGCTGTTTCGAAGCATTGTTTCGACACACACACATAGTAGCCATCTCTAAAGTGCAGTACTTTGAACGGTGCTCCCAGATCTCTGCAACAGTATCACCATGCTGTGGGCTACTGAGCACGTTCTTAAAGGTCGCTGTAAATTGAGCGATCATGACAGGGTCTGACATCTTGCTGGTATCGATGCGTGGTTTCCCTTCAATGTCTGACACGATGGAGTTTTCTTGGTTGTGCTCTGATTTTGCAGCAAACCAAGGAGTGATCTGTCTCACAGTCTGCACTATGCTACGAGCGAGTCGAGAGCACAGACCTAAGTAGTGGCCTTCTGACGAGAATCAGATCCAGTTGGTGCCAGTGCTTGGATCGTGGGTGTTTCAGTGACACCTTATGCTGTGGTTTTGTCTGAAAGTAGATGTTGGTCACGCAGCGACTATGATGGACACAGAACTCCAAGAGCCGTTGTCCATTTTCATTCATCTTGCCAAACAAAACCTGCCCAGACATGAAGGCCATGAAACATTATCGGCACCCACTCTAGCGTTAAGGTCACCACGGAGAACAAGCTGTTTTTGCCTAGGTGTGCTTTTGATGACTGCTGCTAGATTCTCGTAGAACTCGTCTTTAGCTTCTGAGGCAGAGTACAGAGTAGGAGTATACACATTGACGATAGTTATAGGACCTGCGCTAGTTTTCAGGCGGAGCGTTAACAGGCGTTCTGATCCATTCTCGCCTAAATCAACCATTTTAGTTAGCGATTTTTTAAACCGCAAAACCTACTCCGTTTTCTATAGTTTTATTAAGGTCTTTCCCTTGCCAATAAAATGTGTAATCCTTCTCGCTCACCATTCCAGAGCCTGCCAGGCGCGTTTCCTGAAGTGCAGTTCTATCTATCTGAAGTCGTTTGAGTTCGTCATTGATTACCGCTGTCTTCCTGACACCGTTTATGTCCTGTAGGTTTCCGGATAGTCCAGTCAACAAATCCCGGACGTTTCAGCAACTATCTGATAAGTTGTTTATTTCTATTACTTCTTGTATTTTTTTTATAATTGCTTGATGCAACATTTTCTGTCCCCAGTTCGGGTTTGACCCTAATCCCCATGCACCCAATGGGGAAAGCAGACAGTGACGGGACAACGCCTAATTGACTGGAGGCTGCTCAGCTTGAAGCGGGCGGTAGCTGTCCAGTGAAATCCTAGAACTTCTCCCATTGTCGGAAGTAGCCCCTGGCGCCATGCCCCATGCCAATGAGGCAAAATGCTTATAACCGGTAACTGCTCCTTCCCGTGTTTTGCCGACACCTATAGGGTGAGGCTGGAGTGTCCTCTCCAGGGCGCAAGCTTGGGCACAGTTATATGGAGATCAAGCTGTTGCCCATGCAGCATGTTCCCCCTCTCCACGCAGCCGGTAGATCCAAAGGAACGGCAGCAGCCGATACAGTTTGGTACCAGCCACGTAGCAGGAGCTGCCAGAATAATGTCGAATAAACATTATGGACTCCGACTCCGGATTTTTCATCAAAGATTTACTCCCGAAGCCTTTCCCATAAATAGAAATTCCCTCTATGCAGCGGTGGTTTGAATTCAGAGTTTTACGTTCTCTTAGACAGGCTACCAACCATGGATCCCGAGCCCTATCTGCCCGAAGCTACTGGTTTTAAGGCGCCAGTGACTCGCCTTCGCCCCTTCTACCGTCAGTGGAAACAGTTGCGCCGGGCTCGAATTGAGCCACACATGAAGGCCGGGAGCTAGGCTTGGTTGTCAGAGGCTATTTGAGGCGCGTGCCATAGAAGCATTTAGACTTTATCTACGTGATAGAGTTCCAGAAACGTGGACTACCACATGCATACATACACCTCACTCTGTCTACAGATTTTAAAATACGCACAAAGGATGACATTGACAGAGTCGTAAAAGCAGAGCTACCACGATCAAAAACACATCTGAGTTTGTTTGAAACCGTCAAAAAGTGCATGCTACATGTTCCCTGCGGCGCACTCAATGCACGATCTCCGTGCGTGAAAGAAGATGTATGCAGTGAGGGATTTCCGAAAGAGTTCAGAGATACAGAAGAGAATGTTAACGGCTTTCCGATATATAAGAGAAGAGACTGTTTACAAAAGTGTGGATGCTGTAGCAAGCGACAAACCAAGTAACCATCTGGCATACCCTGAAGAATTTATCAACAGCTTAATACTAACAGGAATGCCTCCTTACGAGCTAAAACTGAAAGTAGTTGCTGTAATCATGCTACAGCAGAATCTTATGCCATCACGGGGACTACGACGGAACAAGATTGATAATTACACGTCTACAATGACACGTCGTAGAGGCTCGTGTAATAGGTGGATTGAACTTAGATCGGCCTTCTTTCATTCTACAGACATATTCCAGACCATTGTAGCTGAGACTGCTCTACTTCAATGGACTCATTAAGTGTTGTTTCAGAGAAGAATGAAGTTTTTAATTGCGTGTATAATGAAATTTATGAATGAATAAATAAAATATGTTGATATTTAATTAATACATTTCAAGACATGATGCTGATGGTGTATATTACGGCGGGTACAACTAGCACATGTATATGTATATATAATGTGTTGACTTTAAGAGGTAAGCAAGACGTGTCAGTAAAGTCACCACAGGGATAACTGGCTTGTGGCAGCCAAACGTTAACAGCGACATTGCTTTTTGATTTTTCGATGTCGGTTCTTCCTATCATTGCGAAGCAGAATTCGCCAAGCGTTGGATTGTTCACCCATTAATAGTTAAAATAAAATAAAAAAATAAAAAAAAAATAAAAACACACACACCCACACAAATAGTAATACGTCTTACAAGGAGAAGGACAAGAAAAACCTACGTTGCGGCCACAAGGCCTTCGTCAGGGACAGACAAACAAGAGACAGGAGGGAAAGAAAATGAGAATTAAGTAGAGAACATGAAACTATAAAAATAAGAGAAAAAAACTCCCTTAATATTAAGTCCAGTCACATGTGAAGCAAAGCAATATGGCTGCCACTAAACTGGAAAGAGGAAGTTGATAATATATAAAAAAAAGAAATAATGAAAACAAGGACTGGAAAAGAGTGAGAAAAAAGTAATCAATAAATAACAAATAAAAAAATAAAAAAATAAAAATAAATAAATAAAATATAAATAAATAAATAATAATAATTATAAATAAATTTAAAACAAGTAAATAAATAGATAAAAATAAAAACTAAATAAAGAAATAAATAAAATAAAAAATAATAAAGGAAAAAAATAATTTTAAAAAAAAAATTTAAATAAAATAAAATAAATAAACAAATAAAAAAAAATAAAAAAAAATTAAAAAAAATAAAATAAATAAAATTATTAAATTAAAAAAATGGTAATTTAAAAAAAAAAAAAAAAAAAAAAAAAAAAAAAAAAAAAAAGGGTGATCGCATCAAAGTAGAAAGTCATAATACAACAGGGACTCGATAGAGAAAGGCGTCTCAGACAAAAGAATGTTGGGTATTCAAACCGTGTGGTTTGAGGCAACCCATAAGATGGATGAGGCGTTGTTCCTGGCGAAACCGACTGTTGGCGTCCGAGGAACAGTATCTGATGGCTGTCACCTGGATGTCAGTGGCACCGTGGTGGTCAGGGCCATTGAAGTGGATGGCCACAGGTGTGGAATTAAACTGAGAGATGTCATAGAGGTGTCTGCAGAATCGGTCGCCCAGTCGTGTGCCCGTTTGGCCGATGTACGTAATGGTGCAACGTTTGCATATAATAGCATAAATGACGTTGCGTGACTCACATGTGAAGCCATGGGTGATGGTGAACTTGGCGTTAGGGAACGAGACTGAACGTGTTTCGATTACATACTGACATGTCTTACATCGTGTACGGTTACATGGCTTGGTTCCAAAGTGGCCATCGTTGACGGTTTTCAGACGGCTGTGGACTAGGAGGTCCCTCAAATTTTTGTCCCGTCTATATGCCAGCAAGGGTGGCTCACTAAATGCTTCCCGCGCCACTGGGTCAGCTTGGAGGAGAGGTAGGTGGCGAAACAGGATCCTTTTGACAGCAGTGCTGTGAGGGTGATAGGTCATTATTAACTTGACTCTATCAGGGACCTCCTAGTCCACAGCCGTCTGAAAACCGTCAACGATGGCCACTTTGGAACCAAGCCATGTAACCGTACACGATGTAAGACATGTCAGTATGTAATCGAAACACGTTCAGTCTCGTTCCCTAACGCCAAGTTCACCATCACCCATGGCTTCACATGTGAGTCACGCAACGTCATTTATGCTATTATATGCAAACGTTGCACCATTACGTACATCGGCCAAACGGGCCCACGACTGGGCGACCGATTCTGCAGACACCTCTATGACATCTCTCAGTTTAATTCCACACCTGTGGCCATCCACTTCAATGGCCCTGACCACCACGGTGCCACTGACATCCAGGTGACAGCCATCAGATACTGTTCCTCGGACGCCAACAGTCGGTTTCGCCAGGAACAACGCCTCATCCATCTTATGGGTTGCCTCAAACCACACGGTTTGAATACCCAACATTCTTTTGTCTGAGACGCCTTTCTCTATCGAGTCCCTGTTGTATTATGACTTTCTACTTTGATGCGATCACCCTTTTTTTTTTTTTTTTAAATTACCATTTTTTTTATTTAATAATTTTATTTATTTTTTTTATTTCTTTTTATTTTTTATTTTTTTTTATTTGTTTATTTATTTTATTTTATTTAAATTTTTTTTTTTTAAATTATTTTTTTCCTTTATTATTTTTTATTTTATTTATTTCTTTATTTAGTTTTTATTTTTATCTATTTATTTATTTGTTTTAAATTTATTTATTATTATTATTTATTTATTTATATTTTAATTATTTATTTTTATTTTTTTATTTTTTTATTTATTATTTATTGATTACTTTTTTCTCACTCTTTTCTAGTCCTTGTTTTCATTATTTCTTTTTTTTTTATATACTATCAACTTCCTCTTTCCAGTTTAGTGGCAGCCATCTTGCTTTGCTTCACATGTGACTGGACTTAATATTAAGGGAGTTTTTTTCTCTTATTTTTTATAGTTTCATGTTCTCTACTTAATTCTCATTTTCTTTCCCTCCTGTCTCTTGTTTGTCTGTCCCTGACGAAGGCCTTGTGGCCGCAACGTAGGTTTTTCTTGTCCTTCTCCTTGTAAGACGTATTACTATTTGTGTGGGTGTGTGTGTTTTTATTTTTTTTTTTGTTTATTTTTTTATTTTAACTGTTTTACCCCGTCTTCCGGCAGTTCTCCTCATATACTTATATATTACCCCATAACTGACTGCACTGTCTACCTGTTTTCTCACTTTTCTCTTTTATCTCCTCTCTTACTTTCGATCTATACACCTAGGCCTACTTTCATTGTTTATTATTTTTTATTTATTCTTTATATCTATTAAATAAATTATTTTTATATTTAATTTAATTTATTTTTGCATGTGTGTGGTCTCACTCGATTTGCCATTATGCCTTCACTGAAACACTTCATTAATTCACTTCGGTCTTCTATTACCACCTCATTCAGCCTCTTACCACCTGATATATCTCGCACTGCAATTGATTTTGCATTTGCTACATTCAAGAAAACTAGATTCACTTGCCATCTCCACTTTATCCGCACCTGCCTCCGCCTTAAAGTTCTCCCTCATGGCTTCACTTCTCACTTCAACCCCTCTGCTGGCCATATTCACCCTCGTGAACATCACCTCTTACAGCGCATCGAGACCACATGTGGGTTCCAGCGTATGCGAGCTGTCGTAGCTATCCATTCCCGCCTCCTGGCAGATATCAGTGCTCAGCAGTCTCAGCTTCTACTCTGCTTACGTAGTTTCACCTCCAGCTACTTTCCTGCCTTCCCCATTATCCGCATTTTTATCCATACCCTCAACCGGCAATTGTATGCCCGCCTCTGTCCTACCCCTGAGACTGTCCCTGCCTCCTCTACTCCATCTCGTTCCCGGGTTGTTTGTATTCCCTCTGATCTTGCCCTCTCTGAGGGAGAGCTTTCAGTCCTCAGCAAGGGCTTGCACTTTGTCCCTCTCCAACCATCCTCTGATCAGTACAATCTCCTCCAAGATGTCCATCGGTTTCATCGCCGTCTGCGACTTCAGCTCCATTTCCGCAACAGTGATGGTCCTCAGAGATCGCAGGCTGAATCAGATGATGCCTTTGCACGCTTTGCTCCTCCCAAGAATAAACATTTTACACCCTCTCCTGGGGCTTCCCATGCTCTGGATTTATATATTCAGAATACCCTCCACGACATTCAGCAGCTCCAACCTCAACGCCTGCGTTATTCAAACCTTTCTTCTGTTGAGTCTCATGCCCTTACTAAGCTCCGCCGCAGAGATGACATTGTTATCAAACCGGCTGACAAAGGAGTTGCCATTGTGGTATGGCGCAAGGACCTCTACCTCCAAGAAGGTAATAAGCAGCTCACCAACAGCTCCTTCTACCAGCGCCGTGACAATGATGCGACAGTCCTCAACAATCGTCTGGTCCATGACACCATCAAAAGTCTTATCGCCAACAAGTCCTTACCTTCTAGCGCTTCTCATCTCCGTATTGACAATAGTGGTCTGGGTAAGCCTGTGTTTTATATGGTTCTCAAAATTCATAAACCCTCCAACCCTGGGAGACCCATTGTCTCTGCGTGTGCCTGCCCTACCGAACGTATATCAGACTTCCTCGACGGCATCTTCCAGCCTATTGTAGAGCAGCTTCCTTCCTTCTTAAAGGACACAAACCATGCTCTTACTACTTTTTCCTCTATTCAGCTTTCTCCAGACCGTACCTACCGTTTATTTCTGTTAGATGTTTGCTCACTTTACACTTCCATTCCTCACTCTGATGGTCTCCGAGCTCTCCGGTTTTTCCTGGACCAGCGCACGCACCCCTCTATCGCTACAAAGACTCTCCTGCGCCTTGCAGAACTGGTCCTTCGACTCAATTCCTTTGAGTTCAATGGACAGTTCTTTGACCAAATAAGTGGAGTTGCCATGGGCACCAAGATGGGTCCCAGTTATGCCTGCCTCTTCATGGGCTACCTGGAGTATCAGGTGTGGCAGCAGTATCCTGGACCTTTTCCATTGATGTATCATAGATACATCGATGATGGCATAGGTCTCACCGATGTGCCAGAGGTTGACCTATCTAGGTTCATTAATTTCATTAACAACTTCCACCCTGCGATCCAATTCACATCTCACATCTCCACTGTCTCTGTTAATTTCCTTGACATTGTTGTCACTATCACTCCGCCCCACCTCACCACTTCGGTGTACTACAAACCCACCGATGCACACAGTTACCTCCTTTATACTTCCTCTCATCCTCTGGCTTGTCGGGACTCCTTGCCTTTCTCACAACTTCTCCGCCTCCGTCGGTTATGCCAAGATGATGACAACTTTCTATGCCGAGCACAAGAAATGTTGGACTTCTTCCGTAACAGACAATATCCAGAAGATGTTCTTACCTCTGCCTTAGAACGTGTTCTCCCTATCTCACGTCTAGAGGCCCTCAAACCCCGCCAAAAAACCTCCTCTGATAGAGTCAAGTTAATAATGACCTATCACCCTCACAGCACTGCTGTCAAAAGGATCCTGTTTCGCCACCTACCTCTCCTCCAAGCTGACCCAGTGGCGCGGGAAGCATTTAGTGAGCCACCCTTGCTGGCATATAGACGGGACAAAAGTTTGAGGGACCTCCTAGTCCACAGCCGTCTGAAAACCGTCAACGATGGCCACTTTGGAACCAAGCCATGTAACCGTACACGATGTAAGACATGTCAGTATGTAATCGAAACACGTTCAGTCTCGTTCCCTAACGCCAAGTTCACCATCACCCATGGCTTCACATGTGAGTCACGCAACGTCATTTATGCTATTATATGCAAACGTTGCACCATTACGTACATCGGCCAAACGGGCACACGACTGGGCGACCGATTCTGCAGACACCTCTATGACATCTCTCAGTTTAATTCCACACCTGTGGCCATCCACTTCAATGGCCCTGACCACCACGGTGCCACTGACATCCAGGTGACAGCCATCAGATACTGTTCCTCGGACGCCAACAGTCGGTTTCGCCAGGAACAACGCCTCATCCATCTTATGGGTTGCCTCAAACCACACGGTTTGAATACCCAACATTCTTTTGTCTGAGACGCCTTTCTCTATCGAGTCCCTGTTGTATTATGACTTTCTACTTTGATGCGATCACCCTTTTTTTTTTTTTTTTTTTTTTTTTTTTTTAAATTACCATTTTTTTAATTTAATAATTTTATTTATTTTATTTTTTTTAATTTTTTTTAATTTTTTTTTATTTGTTTATTTATTTTATTTTATTTAAATTTTTTTTTTTTAAATTATTTTTTTCCTTTATTATTTTTTATTTTATTTATTTCTTTATTTAGTTTTTATTTTTATCTATTTATTTACTTGTTTTAAATTTATTTATAATTATTATTATTTATTTATTTATATTTTATTTATTTATTTTTATTTTTTTATTTTTTTATTTGTTATTTATTGATTACTTTTTTCTCACTCTTTTCCAGTCCTTGTTTTCATTATTTCTTTTTTTTATATACTATCAACTTCCTCTTTCCAGTTTAGTGGCAGCCATCTTGCTTTGCTTCACATGTGACTGGACTTAATATTAAGGGAGTTTTTTTCTCTTATTTTTATAGTTTCATGTTCTCTACTTAATTCTCATTTTCTTTCCCTCCTGTCTCTTGTTTGTCTGTCCCTGACGAAGGCCTTGTGGCCGCAACGTAGGTTTTTCTTGTCCTTCTCCTTGTAAGACGTATTACTATTTGTGTGGGTGTGTGTGTTTTTATTTTTTTTTTATTTTTTTTTTTTATTTTAACTGTTTTACCCCTTCTTACGGCAGTTCTCCTCATATACTTATATATTCACCCATTAATAGAGAAATATATATGTGTAAGTAAATAAATAACGGGGCTGCTGTAAAACTGGTAAGGAAATGAATTTATATTAACAAATAAAACGGTACAAATATATATGTGTTCAGGTATATATATATATATATATATATATATATATATGAATACTGAACGTGAGTTTTTTCAGAGGGAAAGAGAAATGATTGAGAATATGTAGGCTGAATATCCATTGTTTCTAGCCGCAGATGTTTGATGTTCAGCAGTGATAATTAAATGTAAGGAGCATTGCAGTAAGGCTGTATAAAAATTTGAGCTAAACATTAATAAATAATGGTGAAAATCTTATAAAGATTAAGACCCAAAAAAAATTCATGTTGTTCTTGGTAACCAAGACTGCTGCGTTTGTTGCTCTGTCGTAGCTAACATTAGAATAGTATTTGATGTTATCAACATTGTAAATGTTGTCTTTTCCTGTGGCTTTTCTGCCAGTCCAAAACTTGTTGAGTTGGAATCCCAAGTAATCTATCCTGGTTTGATATGAATTTATAGGATATTGACATCTGGTTTCAACCTTGATGAGGGATGTATGGCGTATTTTGCACACCCCCACCCCTCCATCACATTTGGGGGTTCTCCAAATATGCAGGATTTGCTCCAAGTTCAGGACTGTCCCAAGGAATTGTCAGGTCCTACACAGAACCAACCACCTTCTAACTTCCCTCCGCCTGTCGTTTAATCACTGTGAGATTGCCCTCCATAAAGCCAACCAGGTAAACGCCAGCTTTGAGTCTGGGGCTTGAGTGATTCCCTGAAACTTAGTGTGAAGTGCTGGCTTCTCATCATGTTTCAACACAGGGAGAATCGAGATATTTGGACACTCTGGTGTGGCTTTTCGACCCCTGAAGCGATGGCCAGTCAACTCAAAGGTTGTCTGTTTCCAGCATGCACCACATGGAGGTATTTCAGGGTCTTGGTTAAAAGTCTAACATTGGAAATCACGTGAGAGCAACGCGAATTCCTTTGCACCCTAACAGTTCATGTTGTGACACTAGGTAATCGTCAGGGACACTATGAAAGAATATGTAAACGTGCGTACATGAATACAGTTTAAAACAAAAAGGAATTTGAAACGCTGTAGAAAACCTTTCACTGAGCTTAGACTTGAATTTTACTTTCAGACAAGGATATCAAAACAAGAATACAAAACGGTAGGGGAGCTGTTATTGCATTGGGAAATATATGGAGATCAAAAGAAATCAACACAACAATCAGAATCTTCAATTCAAAAGTCAGGTCAGTCCTATTGTATGGCTCTGAAACATGGAGAACAACAAAAACAACGACCAAAAAGCTACAGACTTTCATGAATGGTTGTTTGCGCAGAATAGAAGAATTGAAGTCGTACGACAAGATCACTAATGTGAAACTGATAACAAGAACCAGACAAGTGCCAATGGAACAAGAGATGAGAAGAAGACGCTGGTGATGGATAGGACACAAACTGAGAGCATTACCTAACAATCCCTGTTAAGTTTCTTGAAGGCCTATGCTCCTTTTGGAGTTGAAAGGTGAAGAAAAAGCAGAAGCAAATGAAAATTAACCGGTAATTTATTCTAGCCAGAAACAAGAGCAACATTGACCGTTATTTATTTCTAAATAAAGATGGAAAAACAAACTGTGAAATCTATAACTTTTAACCACAAAACAAAGGGAAGACATTATACGGATTTCACAAACATTAATGTTATTTTAAATATGTGTACAGATAAATAAACAGTAGTTTATGATTAAATAAGCTAGAATTTTGCACAGTTTTATAAACAGTTAGTATATGTTTAGATAAGCTAGCATATTGTACATAATAAACAGTAATGTAAGTTTAAATAAGCTAGTATTTTATAAAGATACAGCGGGAAAAAATGTGCTGCTATTTCGCGGACAGGACAAAGAACAGAGAATTAGTAAAAAGATAAGGGTAAATGAAGTGCCATGGACATTCACCCATATACAGGGTGTCCATAAAAGATTGCACCCTTTTCAAAAAATGTATTCTCGGCCAAATGATGTGGTACGAGGATGCTTTCTATCGTAAAAGTAAGATAATCTCTGCAAGTTTTTAAGCATACCTTACAAAGACTCAAAAAGAATGTACCTATTTCTTTTTTTTTCACCTACTTGACCTGTGTGTTGAGAGACATGTAACAATTACCGGTTGCAAATCAACTGTGAAAGTTTCCCTTGAAATACCCGCTGCGCGCATGCGCACTTTTTGGAGTCTTTGTAAGGTTTGCTTAAAAACTTGCAGTGATTATCTTACTTTTGTGATAGAAAGCATCCTCGTACCACGTCATAGGGCCGATTATATATATTTTTTGAAAAGGGTACAATCTTTTATGGACACCCTTTATTTCCAAAACGAGGCAAGATTTTATTTTATAAAAAAATAAACACTAGAATATGTTTAAATAAGTTAGTATTTTATACAGATTTATAAACAGTAATATATGTTTAGATAAGTTAGTACCTTATACACTATCATAAGCACTATTCTTTTAAATAAGTGAGTATCTTATATTGATTCATAAACAATAATGTATGTTTAGGTAAGCCAATTTCTTTTACAGATTCATAAACAGTAATATATTTTCAGGCAAGCTGGTATCTTATACAGACTTATAAACAGTAGTATATTTATTTAGAAAAGCTAATATCGTATGCATGTTCATAAACAGTAATATGTGTTTAGATAAATTAGTATCTTTAACAGTTTCATAGACAACCTGTATATTTTTTAAATAACGATTAGCTTATAGAGATTCATAAACAGTGATGTATGTTTAGGTAAGCTTGTATCTTATAGAAATTCATAAACAGGTATATGTTTAAATAAGCTTGTATCTTATTGAGATTCATAAACAGTGACGTATGTTTAGGTAAGCTTGTATCTTATGGAGATTCATAAACAGTAGTGTATGTTTAAATAAGCTTGTATCTTATAGAGATTCATAAACAGTAGTTTATTTATTTAGATAAGCTGGTATTGTTTAGTGATTCATAAAAAGTTATATACGTTTAGAGAAGCTGGTATATTATAGATATTCATAAAGAGTAATATTTGTTTAAATAAGATGGTATATTATAGATATTCATAAACAGTAGTTTATTTATTTCGATAAGCTAGTATCGTATTCATATACAGTAGTTTATGTTTAGATAAACTAGTATTTTATACAGTTTAATAAACACTAGTATATTTTTAAATAACGATTAGCTTATATAGATTTATAAACAGTAATATATGTTTAGATAAGCTTGCACTGGTATCAAAGGGATTCATAAACAGTAGTTTATTTATTTAGATGTTAGTTTCGTATGCATATTCATAAACAGTAATACATGTTTAGATAAACTAGTATGTTATACAGTTTCATAGACACTAGTATATTTTTAAATAATGAGTAACTTATATAGATTCATAAACAGTGATGTATGTTTAGAGATAAGTTTGTATCTTACGAAGATTCATAAACAGCAATGTATATTTAGATTATCTAGTATCTTATAGAGATTCATAAGCAGTAATATATGTTTAAATTTACTAGTATCTTATACAGTTTCACAGACACTAGTATATTTTTGAATAACGAGTATCTTATAGTTTTATAAACAGTAATATATGTTTAAATTTACTAGTATCTTATACAGTTTCACAGACACTAGTATATTTTTGAATAACGAGTATCTTATATAGTTTTATAAACAGTAATATATGTTTAAATTTACTAGCATCTTATACAGTTTCACAGACACTAGTATATTTTTTAATAACGAGTATCTTACGACGGGCGTTCAGAAAGTAATGCACCACATCGTTTTTCTCAGCTAATAATGAAGATAGAAGCATGAAATTTTGCACACTTTAAATATGGCATGTGCCAATTGTGTGCACCAAATTGCATTACAACTGGCCAAATAATACGGCTGCCCTGAACCGTTGAAATGGAGCGTGTTAGCAACTTGCGTTATAAGCAGCGAATTGTTATAGAATTTCTCGTTGCAGAGAAGGAAACTGTTGTGAACATTCATAAGCGTCTATGTGATGTGTATGGAAGTTTTGCAGTCGACAGGATTACAGTCAGTTGCTGGGTTCAGAGAATCAAAGAATCAGGAAGTGGAGATACGGAGCTGCTTGATCGGCCGCGCTGTGGACGTCCTGCCACAGCCACCAACGCAGAAATGTTGAAATGCGCTGAGGGCATTATTCTTACTGATAGGCGAATCACTACTCAACAATTGGCCTTAAAGCTGTCAGTCAGCGTTGGTAGTGCAAATGCAGTTATAAAAACTCTCG
Source organism: Oreohelix idahoensis (assembly GCA_024509875.1). Taxonomy (NCBI): domain Eukaryota; kingdom Metazoa; phylum Mollusca; class Gastropoda; order Stylommatophora; family Oreohelicidae; genus Oreohelix; species Oreohelix idahoensis. The sequence goes on along the minus strand of JAMPIV010010356.1, from coordinate 9,254 downwards.
GATTTTCTAAGGTTTGCGCAAGATGGGTTCCACGAAGTCTCACAAATGACCACCGATTGCAAAGGAAAGCAATTTCTTCTGAATTGTTGGAGCGTCTCAATGCTGATGAAGATAACTTTTTGGCTAAGATCGTTACAGGTGACGAAACATGGGCACATCATTTTGAACCTGAGACAAAAAAAGACAGTCAATGGAGTGGCATCATCCGCAATCACCACGAAGAAGAAATTCAAGACAATTCCTTCAGCTGGAAAGGTCATGATCACTGTCTTTTGGGACATTGAAGGTGTGATTCTTGTGGACGTTATGCCAAGAGGAGAGACAATCAATTCGCAAGCTTACATTAAGACATTGAAAAAACAATCAACGTTTTCGCAGAGTTCGGCCGCACAAGAATCCAGCAGACCTGCTTCTCCTTCACGAAAATGCGCGACCTCACACAAGTCTGGCAACACGGGAAGCAATCACCAAATTGGGTTGGACTGTACTACCCCATCCACCCTATAGTCCCGAATTGGCACCCTCTGATTTTCATATATTTGGTCCACTTAAAGATGCACTCCGTGGGACAAGGTTTGAAGATGATGAAGGAGTGATTCATGCAGCGAAGAAATGGCTACATTATCAAGACAAAATCTGGTACGGGCTAGGAATACATGCACTTGTTTCGCGCTGGCATAAAGACGTACAAGTGGATGGGGATTATGTTGAATAATACCGATGTTTACATGACGTATCCATGTATATTGTATATAAATTTCATGCTTTTTGAATAAACAGCTCCTGAGAAAAACGATGTGGTGCATTACTTTCTGAACGTCCCTCGTAAATAGTTTTATAAACGGTAATATATGTTTAAATTTACTAGTATCTTATACAGTTTCACAGACACTAGTATATCTTTGAATAACGAGTATCTTATATAGTTTTATAAACAGTAATATATTTTAAATTTACTAGTACCTTATACAGTTTCACAGACACTAGTATATTTTTTAATAACGAGTATCATATAGTTTTATAAACAGTAATATATGTTTAGATACGACAGTATCTTGTTCTGGTTCATAAATGCTAGTACATGTGCCTTTAACATATTCAACAGTAATGTACCTTGTATGTTTAGATAAGCTAGTGTCATATGCATTTTAATATTTTAATATATATATATATATATATATATATATATATATATATATAATATATATATATATATATATATATATATATATATATATATATATATATATATATATATATATATATATATATATATATATAAAAATTTTTTTTTTTTTAAGTAGTATCTTAAACAGATTTATCAACAATTATATATATACTTTACAACACTTGAAAGACATTACATTCAACATTTGTTGATTGTCGTTTTATTTAGTAGTCATTCCCTCAGCTCATCATTCTTTCGTGAGCTAGTTTGCCTGTCGTAGATCTTCCTAGGGAGTTTAATCACTGGCATATTGTGGTATCTTAACCAGCAGTACAGGAACCAAACAATTGTGTAAAACCTTCTCACTAACACTGCCAAAGATGTGACGTTTGAAGGCACCCTCGCCTCGGGATCCCATTACGATCAACGTACCCCCAACTTCTTTCCTGTTAATGAAACGATGTAAACATGAGCAGTTTAAAAAAAAAACCGCAATGTTCAGTAATAAATTCAAATCACGGGAAAAGATAAAAGAAAGATGTAGAGACATAAGGGAATATCCGGGGTAAAACAAACTGGCACTTTGAGGTGCAGAGTGAATAAGAAGGCAAAGGCTGACAAATATGTTACGGAAATCAAAGGATCATCTTCAACATTGTCATTTTCTTGACAGCGCATGAGGCCAGCACTGCTGGTCCACTTTCAGACAACCCGGAGTAACCAGTCTTGCAGTAGTAGTTCATCTGTCTATTTGTTTTACATGAGCTTGCCAACCCTAAGTACAACCTCATATTTGTCGCCTTGAACAACATGTCTGAGGATGCAGTAGTACTAATCTTCGTCTCTTCAGGTACCCCAGGGGCCCGAGGACTGTAAGATCGAGAGATGTGTAATGGAATGTTCTTGAAAATACCGCAACTTATACGTGGTGCATATCATATACGGTGTAGTGTTGTGTTTGTCAACCATTTTATTTCTCCTCGGTTAGCACTGTATTTAAAGACGCAGAAATATAAACACGTATTAGTAAATACATGCAAATTCGTGTAACATAGAATGGCTAAAATAGTGCCACATACCGGGTGAAACAAACACAGAAATGGTAGGACAGACAGAGATGAAATAAAGAGAAATAGTGCGAAATTCAGAGACGAAATAAGCAAAGAAATAGAGCGATTATTACGCCTACAGTGCAAAGATCAGAGCATTAGAGAGAAAAAAATTAGGACAGAGGTAAAACAAATGGAGGAATAGTTTGCCAAAGTGATGAAACACACAGAAAAATAGTGCGACAGAGGTAAGTAAACAGAGATATAGTGCGACAGATACAAGTAAAGAGAGAAACAGTGCAACAGGCACATATAAACATAAATAGTGCGACAGATGTAAGTAAACAGAGAAATAGTGCAACAGGCACAAGTAAACAGAAATAATGCGACAGACATAAGTAAACATAGAAATAGTGCGACAGACAAGACATAAGTAAACAAAGAAATAGTGCGACATACATAAGTAAACAGAGAAATTGTGCGACAGACACAAGTAAAAAGATAAAAAGCACGGCGGACATGCGTAAACATAGAAATAATGGGACATATAAGTAAACAGAGAATTAGTGCGACAGACACAAGTGTACAGAAATGGTGCGACAGACATAAGTAAACAGATGAATAGTGCGACAGACATAAGTAAACAGAAATAGTGCGACAGACTTACATAAACGTATAAATAGTGCAACAGACACAAATTAACAGAGAAATAGTGAGACAGACATAAGTAAACAGAGAAATAGTGCAAAAAGCAGAGGCGAAACAAAAAAATGTGCTGCTGTTTCGCGGACAGAGCAAAGAACAGAAAATTAGTAAAAGGTAAAGGTCATCCCATGCCCATAACAGATATTGTTGTTGGGGAGTGAAGTGTTAGAGACCTCGCTATACTACGTCCAGAATCGAGAGCTGGGGTGACCAGTTCCCTTCCTCGCCTCCTTTTTCATTCCCTAACTCAAGAGTCAGCAACCCATTTACAGCTGGGTCAACTGGAGCGTGACGCTACCGTATTTCGAACCAGCACCTTTGCCATGAGAGGCCATAGCTCTACCCACTCTGATTGGAGAATTAGTTGTACACGTGAAACAGAGGAACAAAATTAGGACAGGTATAGGTAAAACAAATAGAGAAATAGTTTGTCAAAGTATTGAAATCCACAGAAACATGGTCGACAGAAGTGACCAGAGAAATACTGTATTGCGAAAAGCAGAGGCGAAACAAGCAAAAAATGGTGCTACAATTTTTCGACCAGTGCAAAAAAGCTGAGAAATAGTGGGCCAGAGTGGAAAAGACCAAGAGAGAGAGAGAGAGAGAGAGAGAGAGAGAGAGAGAGAGAGAGAGAGAGAGAGAGAGAGAGAGAGAGAGAGAGAGAGAGAGAGAGAGAGAGAGAGAGAGAGAGAAATATAACAGATAGAGGTGAAACAAAATAAAAAACAAAAAGTTTGTCATAGTGCGAAAACCAGAGGCGAAACAAGCAAAGAAAAGGGCGGTTATTTCGCAAACAAAATAAAGAATCGAGAAATAGTGGGACAGAGGGTCATCGTGCTGGCTGTGGAACAACCACAACGGGTTATGGAACTCGGAACAGTAATTTGTTTTCAACACAAGGGTTACTTTCACAATTGCCCCCAGCTGGCAGAAAACAGGAGTGAAGTTGAAAGCTGCAACCACGGTGGAGTTGATTCAATTCTCTGCACAAGACAACAGGAAACTGACACTTGGGAGTCATGACTCAAGTGGGCCTGCCTCCCTTAGAGTGTAAAGGAGATTAAGGGGCCGAAACACTTAATCGACACGGGGACTTCTTCTGATGATCAGATTGCCTCCTCTTGTATTGCTCAGTATAGAGTTTCCGATCATCCTATATAATACGCGATGGAACGGAGTAGACAAAAATAGCGACAGACGAATGAAAGAAGTGAAAGGCTTGTGAGAAGTGTATAAAGAAGTCAGGAACCAGCTAAAATACTGAAAAGATAATGTATGGAATAAATAATAAACAATGAAACAACAGGGAAACGGGGTTGAAAAAATAAATAGCGACAGACGAAAGACAGAAATGAAAGATTTGTGAGAAGTGTTTGAAAATGACCTACCTGAAAGCTATGATTGATGTCGCAGGATCTTGTCCATGTAAATGTCGAAACTCGTAATTCACATTATTTGCCGTGAAGTATCTTTTCACCTAATGACGACACGAAAAGTTTATATGCAAGCATCAGCTAACCCTCATTCATTAATTCCCCTTCATATCCACAAGACGCACAGGCTTTCAACAAACACATGACAAGTCCTCCTGTCACGTGCCACGAGTTCAAGGTCTTTCAACGTCTTCCTCGACATTGTCATTTCTCTCTCCAATTCTCTTCTCCATGTCTACTTCTGCTTCTCTAACTCTGTGGATTCCATAATAACGGATGTCTACGGGTTTCCTCAAAGTATGTCCTATCCGTCTGCAGCTACTTATTCTCATCTCTCATTCCACTGGCGCTTGTTGTGAACTAAAATTCTAAACTGGCAAATCATTTAATATAGAAACAAAACAGTAAAATAGTATACTTGCGAGAAATTCTTAAAACTAACACATATGTCTTGGTCATTCAGGGGTGCTCGGTAATGAGAGAGCTTACAGACTAGCATCAAGAGCACTCACAGTGAGGACACTGGATATGGATAAGGGAGAGATACGGAGAACGATCAATGATCGCCTGTTAGAGAACGACACTGCTATAGATGAATCATCAAGGTTAAGACTGTAGGAATTTGGCATCAAACGTAAGGCTAGCAGTGATGGACGTATGAGGGGATGCCTCCGTCGTGGATATAACCAGCGAGCTACAGGAATAATTAGCATTCACACTCTTTTACATACACTGAGGGACACTGAGCACCTATTGGTTTGCCCGGAGTGCAATAATGTCGATTCTGTAACGCATATGGAAACAAACAAACGCACACACACACATCTATATAACATCCACGCCAGTAACAAAAATGTATCATTGGAAGCTGAGATTACCGTTCCAAACGCCATATTAGTTCAACTGCCCCTTGTATCTCCCGGGGGTCTCTAATGAGATGAACAAAAAATAGGAATACTGCTGCCTCAAGCATGTCGTCCAAGGCGTCTAACATGAGGTTGTGCACATGTCTGGCAACCTCATCGTGTAAAACAAATTACCCCAGAAACCACCACAGCAAGACCATGTGAAAGCTTGGTGCAGGCTTCCCGTAAGGGGACCAGCTGCCGTGGTGACTCCATGCTCCGTATGAAGCGAAAGGTCAAACGATGAACACACGTGTTTCTCATTGGATGTTGAGGTCATAATGTCAAACTCTATAACTACTGGTATACATTGATGGCGCAGGCACAACAATCACCAGTGTCCGATAGGCAGTGATCGGCAAAGTTACAGGGTTCCGGGTTCGAAACCCTGCAGTTTACCCAGCTATAAATGGGTACCTGACACTGCACTTGAGCTAGGGACGGCAAAGATAGCAAGGATGGAGAGGGGTCACCCCCACCTCGCAATGCTGGACCTAGTAGAGGGAAGTCTCTAACATTTCACTCATCAACTGCAGTATCCGATATGACAGTACCTTTTCAAAAGTCGCAACAAACAAAGACAACAATACCCCACCATCACCATTCACAAAAGTAAGGAATGAAGGAATATCCATATCTCAGTGGCCACTGGTACAATTTTTCAGACAGGAGAACTACAAACAGTTGCAACAGCCACTCTGGAAAACCGGGACAATGTTAGCGCCATAAGACTGTTTTTCTTCTTCTTCGTACACTCTGAGACGTCTACTTGAATATTTTCAAAGACAGTAGTGATAGGTTTTGTCTTTTTCAGGAATGGTAGTGGAGACGTCCATATGTACTTTCTCTGTTCCTCGTATGTTGGGCATCTTTAAAATACACTAGCACATACCTTGACTTTGCCCAGGTGAACAAAAAGTAACGGAACTATTAATATATCACGTGGTTGCGGTACTTCTGAGCCACCATTATTATCTGAGCAAACAGGACCAACCATCCATCATAGTTAATTCTCGGATTAACCAAATGACAAATATACATCTCACCTCCAGCATATCTACTCCAATCATGTTTTCCATTGTACCCACTGAAACAAGGGATGCCTTTTTTTTTTTCAATTTAGTAATGAAAGTTAGATATTAACTGTATTGTTTCCCTTAACATTAATTTTGCGTCAATGTACCAATGAATTTCCCATTTAAAAAAAAAGGATTCAACAAAATCAGGGGACGCAATTTTTTTTTTTTTTTTTCGTCTTATCAAATAAGCAACTATTCCAACTAACATAATTACCGATGTATGTTACGTCGGTCGGTCTCACTCAAAATAGTAACTCGCACCAGAAATAAAAGTGCGCAACACACGGTGTGCAACTTGCGCGGCGTGGGTGTTATATAAAACAAATAATAATAATAATTTAATTTAATTCTTTAAGCGCGGCGCATGGCAGTGTTATATAAAAGGCCCAACGTTCTTCCTTCTCTTAATACTTTGGTTTCCTTTTTTCCGCTTACCCTCATTTTTTTTCTATTCGTTTATATGACCAAAGAAAAAAGTGGTTTTATTTTTTTTAATTCTTTCACGAAATAAGTAGCGCTCGACAAAGAAAAAGTGCGTAAAAATTGGTGTGCATGAGCCAATAACATACCAAAGTGAAATGTATTTGAACGGTTTGACACATAATGATCACGTTCTATAGGAGGCTATCTGTGAAAGTAATTAAGTACATTTTCAAGTACATCAACAAAAGATACGACTGTGCTCCAGAAGCGATTTGGAGGCTTCTAGAAAATCCTATGCATGATCGTTCTTATTATGTTTATCGTCTTGCTATCCATCTTCTCGATGAACAAGATATATACTTTCAAGACGGACATGAGGAAGAAGCAGTTGAGAGGGCTGGTAATACTCACGCATCTAACTGCATGGTTTGACCTTAATCAGACTGATGAAAATGCAAGACAATACCTTTATACAGAGATTCCTTATCACTATGTTTTTGACAAAAGGCTCAGTATTTGGAAGATCAGGCGAAAAGGGGGAGATAAAGTGGTTTCGCGCATGTACGCTGTCAGCCCAAAAGATCAACAAAGATTTTGTTTGAGAATGCTATTGCAGCATGTGCGTGGAGCTCAGAGTTTTGCAGACCTGAGAACATTTGATGGCTCAAGAGTCATTTAAAGATGGTGCAATCGCACGACATCGTATTGAAAATGACGAAGAATGGGAACGGTGCTTACGCGAAGCTTCCGATTGTAAAATGCCGCGCCAATTGGGACAAACATTTGCATTCACCTGTATCTTCAACTCGCCAAGGGTAGGGTGTATGTGGGTGGATGTAAGTTAGACAACACTTATACACCGCTCGTATAGCTCACTGTCTAGGAATAAAGTACTAACTCCAACAGCTCTGTCAATCTCCAACAATGTATTAGATTCACAAATAAGTCACAATGGACGTAGGGCCATTACAAATACTAGATACATCACGAATCCCGAGTATCCGCACACACTCTGCTTCTCGGAATAACTACAGCCACAAATAGGCTACTCCATGAATAACTACTGCAACGTCTACAATACAACTCCGGCCCTCTACTTACGCACTACTATAGACATCCACCCTTCTCTTCTCTACGCTCTACGCTGTCTCCTGTCTTCTCGCTCAACTCTCTACTTACTCAACACACGTCTAACTCAACACACTACTCCCGCTGACTGCCCCTTTCATGCGTATTCACTAAAACCCGTGAAACCCTTTCACGCTCCACTGATCTTCATTCACGCATCACAAAAGCTAACAGCTTGTCTCAAGCAATGCTCACAACCCTGCTTGTAGCTAAATCAGTACAATGCACGCATTCCCAGCTCACAACAACTCACATAACTAATAAACTCCCGCTGGAGCATGGGAACATTCACACCTGCAAAATACCCTCAAAACACTCCGTGACATCCAACCCTTTCCCTACGTGATAAACCGGGGTTTTTCACAGTGAAGACAAAGATGGGAGTGTTATACATCATCAAACTTAAAATACATCATCAAAGTAAACAATGCTTCCATACAAAATACATCAACCCACACTAATAGCGTACAAATTATTCTAGCGATAATCACATTCAATATCTCTAAAGTTAAACAAAATTCATTTTCATATCAGAGAAATGTATGCACAATCTACAAACTTCATGTAAAGTCATCAAACTTATACAAATATAACTACAAGTAAACATGCTTTATTATAATCAAAATCCGCTAGTCTGGTATCTTGTCCTACATAAAACTGTTGTAGGGTTAATGTCTGGTCAACGAGCTGTTTGGTGACTTGGCAGAGTGCAGAAAACTAGTGGCAACCACATATGACTAATGCCGAATCATCAGCCCTGAGAAAGAAAATTTTGTCTAAATCAGAAAGCAACAAATGTTGACTAGTTGCAAACATATTTTCAAATTTGATCTAAGTCACTTTGACACTTATTTGTACAAATCACTCTGTTAGGAATTCCCTTCTGAGTTAATGATGTTAGTTTTCGGGCTCTGTAATTTCAATATTATACTATCAGAGGCCCCTTCCGGCATCATATTAATCTCAGCCTTGGTCATACTCTTCAGGGTAGCTGCTCCATGTAGGCTGGCGATACCTACAGCTACTATCACAGCTACAACAATAGCTGTCACCACCATCACTCCGTCTATGACGTGCCCCATTGTAAAGATGGTTACTCTTCCTCTTGTCTGCCCAGCGGCAATCTCTTCTGAAACTAGCTCTGTATATTTTTCCAGCTTTTTGTTCACTACAGCTTGGTTTGCTGGAACAAAATTCTCTGTTTATATCTTGTCCTCTGTACCTGTTTCGATATCCAATCCGACGTTTACTTTGAAAATTACCACAGTAATCATTACTACTCATGCGGCTTCCTCTAAAGTGTTTAAAATCTCTTAAGCCACTGGTTTCTCTTATGTAATGTTTCTCATGTGGCATACGGGCAC
>JAMPIV010010355.1:0-41419 GCA_024509875.1 Oreohelix idahoensis | reverse complement strand
GGGTAGGCAGACCCTAAACTCACCGAAGGTTTTATAACCATTCGGGCTACCCTCACGCTTAGTTTTTTTAGCCGTCCTGTCCAATCAAAAAATGCCGTTGTCCGTGGGTGGTGGCCGCTTGACTGTCGCAATGCTGACGACTACGAGGAGCCACAGGTGAGAGCTGGATGCCAGGTTTGGACCAAAGGGTGGCTCTGAGCTGCCCTGAAAAGGGCATGACAGCTCCTTCACCAAGCAGGTTACTACCAATACCTGACTTCACAAACCCACCTCCACACATAAATACCCCATAACATAACCCACCATATTAAATAATAAAATTTAAATAAGAAATAATGAATAAAAAGATTAGAAAGGAAATCACTAAAAATAATTAGAAATAATGTAAAGTAGTAAGGTAATTCAATTATTAAATATAGATTTCTAAATGAAAGTAATATATTATTGATTAAATAATATTATATTAACATAGGATTCTGATTTACTATTTAGCGATTTTAGGGTTCACACTTAGTGGTTGACTGGGGGTGACAGAGTTTTACAGAAGAATGTTAAAAACACGATGGGGCATTTAAACTCTTTAAGTCCAAGCAAAAAGCAGGGTTTGGCCCAAAACAAACACGGCCTACGACCCACCACAGATTCACAGTGTGCCTTTTTTAGTGTTGTTTTTTGTTTGGAAAAAATATTTAAATCTTTTTCGTCAATGCATTGTGTCCCTTGGTATTTAGATCATTTTTTCGTCAATGTATTTGTTTCCCTTGGTATTTAGATACTTTTCGTCAATGTATTTATTTCCCTTAGTATTTAGATCCTTTTTTCGTCATGTTATTTGTTTCCCTTGGTATTTAGATTTTGGTCGTCAACTGTATTTATTTCCCTAGTATTTAGATCCTTTTCGTCAATGTATTTGTTTCCTTGGTATTTAGATCCTTTTCGTCAATCTCCCGGCAGTGGCCTTCAATTATATTTGTTGTTCGGTATCAATATGATATCCCTATTTGCTCCCTGCAAAGCATGGAACCAGAGGATTGATGTGATTGTGTATACAGTGTTTTCTGTAGCGTTTTCTTTTACATGATGAGGCATGCCAACCATCACTCGTATTATAGAAACCTTTCTGCCTTTTGTTCATCCAACTTTTCTAAGTTTCATTAAGTACTCTTACATATGACCTCCCTCTTTCTCTTCTATTCGTGCAATAATTTCATGTTTTCATGTCTTCCTTCGCAGATACCCTCATCTTCCCATCTGTTTGTTTTAGTTATGCAATACAGTATTCCAGTGTTTCAGAAAGTCGTAATTCATGAAATATTCCAATGTCATAAAAAGTCATGTAATTCATGAAATAATCCAATGTTTAAGAAAGTCATAATTCATGAAATATTCCAATGTTACAAAAAGTCATGTAATTCATGAAATTATCCAACATCTAAGAAAGTTATAATTCATGAAATACTTCAATGTTACAAAAGTCCCTGAAATTCATGAAATAATCAAATGTTTCAGAAAGTCGTACATCATGAAAAGACAGTTTTTTACTAAGGTTTCAATGAAATATTCCACTCTAAAGAAAGCCTGCAATAACAATGAAATATTCCACTTTTACAGAAAGTTCCTGTAGTAAACAATGGAAACATTTTTCATATTTAAAGAAAGGTCGTGTAGTAACAATGAAATATTCCACCTTTACAGAAAGTCCTGAAGTAAACAATGACGTAATCCACTTTTACAGAAACTCCTGTAGCAACATAAAGTAAATAATTTCACTTTTACTGAAAGTCCTGTATTAACATTGAAATTTAAGAATGAAATATTCCACTTTTACGGAAAGCCCTGTAATATAATAAAATATTTCAATGTTACAGAAAGCCCGCCATTATAGGACCCCTGGGACGCCCACCCCCCATTATTCCAGTGACGGTTGTTGGCGACAGCAAGGTCGGAAAAACTTCAATCATTCGTTACTTCCGGAAACTGAAGTTCACCTCCAAGTACAATCCTACGTTTGGACGTGAGTACAGTAGTATGTTACTGGGTGTGTGTGTGTGTGCGTTTGTGGGTTGGACAGAGAGCGTGCAAGTTAGAGAATATGTGTGTTGAACAGAAACGTGTGTGTGTGAGTGTAAATCTGACAGATTTGTGCATTTTGTTGTTGTTGATGAACCAGGCCTGCAGAGCTTGTTACTCTATACAGCCAATGTGAAAGTTAAAGAATCCTTGGCTATCTACAATGTAGATTTCGCTTTTTCCTGTGGTTATTCTGCCAATTGAAAGTTATTGTAGTTGGAGTCATGAGCTGCAGTTTTTCTCCGGGATATTCTGTCATCATTCAGCATACATTTTAATAATATAATACGGTACTCATAATATACAATATACGTAAGAATCGCAGGTTGAAATAATATTTTTAAAATATTTTTTACAGTGGAGAGATCCCAGATAGAGGTTATGACACCAAATGACATATGTGACCCCAAAGTTGTCTTTCGTTTCCTGGACACAAATGACGTCATCCTCGACCATGATCTTGCAACCAATGTCAAGGACAGAGTGGATTCTATCATGGCCAGTATGTCCCGATTTGTCCTCATAGTCTATGACATCACAGATCACGTGAGTTGGGTTCTGAAATGAGATAGGCTACACTTCATTTACGTTACTTCTGTGTATTTATTTAGAAGAACGAGTCAAATGAACCGGCATTTCCTGGGCAGCTCCCTTAGTGACAATTTCAGTTCTTTGTCATGAGAAACTTTGAAATAACGTGACAATTTCAGTACTTTGTCATGAGAAACTTTAATATAAAGTAACAATTTCATTCCTTGTCATGAGATACTTTAATATAAAATGCCAGTTTTAGTCCTTATCTAGTCATAATGAGATACTTTGATTTAAAGTGACAATTTCAGCCCTCATCTTCTCATAATGAAAAGCTTTAATATAAAGTGTTCATTTAATTCCTTGTCTTGATAAGAACTTTGGTATAAAGTGACCATTTCAGTTTATTGGCACATCATAAAGTGTGCAATTTTACAGCAAATTCTTCCTTTCTACCACAGCGTAGTAGTTTTAAAGGTAGCAAAAAAATGTGTATGGCTGTATCTTGTCACATTTGTAGGGTTATATCATGTTACATTTGTAGGGTCGTATCATTTCACACATTTGTATGGCTGTATCATGTCACACATTTGTGTGGCTGTATCATGTCACACATTTGTGTGGCTGTATCATGTCACACATTTGTGTGGCTGTATCATCTCACACATTAGTATGTCTGTATCATGTCACTCATTTGTATGGCTGTATCATGTCACACATTTGTATGACTTTATCATATCATACATTTGTATTGCTGTGTATCATATCACACATTTGTGTGGCTGTATCATGTCACACATTTGTATGGCTTTTTCATATCACACATGTGTATAGCTGTATCATATCACACAGTTGTATGGCATATCACACATTTGTTTGGGGTATATATTTTGTCACATTATGTCATTTGTATATGGTTATATGGCTGCATCATGTCATACATCTGTATGTGTGTATCATGTAAAATTTAACAACCAAAAAGCTACAGACTTTCATAAATAGGTGCTTGCGTAGAATAGAGGGATTAAAATGGTATGACAAGGTTACCAACGTGGAACTGATGACAAGAACTAGACAAGTGCCAGTGGAGCAAGAGATGGGAAGAAGACGATGGCGATGGATAGGACACACACTGAGGAAACCTGTTGATAGCATTACAAGGCAGTCCTTGTTCTGGACCCCCCAGGGCAAGAGAGGCAGATGTAGACCAAGAAGTACATGGAGCGGAGAGTTGGAGACAGAGGTGAAAATGATGAGGAGAACATGGAAGGAACTTGAGATGATATGCACGGGACAGGAGGACTTGGCATGTGTTTGTGGAGGCCGAGGCTCCTTTGGGAGTGGAGGGTTATGAATGAATGTAACATTTGTATGTCTGTATCATGTCATATTTGTATGGCTGCATCATATCACACATGTGTATGGCTGCATCATATCACACATTTGTATGGCTGCATTATATCACACATTTGTATGGGTGTATCGTATCACACATTTGTATGGCTGTGTCATATCAAATTTGTGTCTATTTCATTCCTGGTCATAATGAGAAACTTGACATAAAGTGACAAATGTCAGTTGTTGGTCATATTATAAATGGTGCAGTTTTACAGCAAGTTCTATCTTCCTACCACAGAGCAGCTTTGAAGCATCAAGGGATTGGCTGAGGATCATGCGGGACATGATGCAAATCAGCACCACTGTTATTCTGGTTGGAAACAAATGTGACAGAGGAAAAAATAGACAAGTTCACAGAACGGTAATCTCATGTTTGTCTACAACATTAATACGGTAAACCTTATGTTTGTCTACAACATTAATACGGGTCTGTATCCATTTATCCGAATTCCTTGGTGTCAATTTTGTTTCGGAAATAGGACCGTTTTCGGTTTTTAGATGTCGCCCACGTTGCGATCTAAAGTAGCCCAAATTGACCAAGTAGTCCAAAATATGTTTAACAAATAGCCCAAAGTTGTCCAAAATAGTCAGATATTGTGATAGAAAAGTAGCCCAAAGATGCTTTAGCTTGTCAGAATATTTCGGTTTTTGGGTGTTCAGATAAAGGGATTTTTTTTTTAACTAGCGGCAGTTGGGCTTTCAGCCCTTCGACCCAATGACATGTCATTGCGAGGCTGGGGAGCCTGTGGACTTTTCTTCCAACCCGGTCAGGAGCTGCGCTCCTTCTCATCCACAGAAGGTTTATCTCAGGAGCCGTTCAGGTTATTCAGTCAAAATCCCGGTCGATGACACTCTTTCAAATGCACACACCCGGGCTTGAACCTTGAACACCTGATCGCCTGCGGAATGTGGTAACCATTACACCAGCGCTGCTCCAGATGAAATGATATAGGCCTGTATTAATCAGCAAGAGCTAACGCTCTGTGATGGTGGATCAAAGACAAGACTATGCCTGTATTATCATTAGAAGCAATACAAAAAATCACTTACTAAGAAACTAATCATTAATTTGTACCAACAATAATCAACATTCAATAACTGAATAAGGGCGATGTAAGAAGAGGCCCCAAAAAAACATAAAAGGGATCGAACAAAGAAATTATCTTACTTACTTATTTAGTCGTTCCTCTTCTACCGTGAGGTGTAGAGGTTCTTGCATTTCGTGTAATCAAGTTTTAAGGCAAACAGGTGATTGGCCTCATGTGCCTGTGTATGATGGAAGGGCTGCTTTCTTACGGCCTCCATGTAGGCCGCCCTCCTCCGTTTTCAACCGGGCTTCAAACCAGCCTAGGCGGAGTAAAAAAAAATTGTCAAGGACTTTAAACTCAAGTAGAAGCTTTTCTACCAGGAGTCGCAGAGGACACGAAGAATAATTAGGGCTGTTGCTCCCTCAGGCATGTCATAAGAGGTGATAAATATGGGATTCTGCTTTGGGCTGGCAACGTCATCATGTAAAACTGCAGAAACCACCACAGCTAGATGTAAGCTTCCTGCTAGGGGACAACACTAGATGTAAGCTTCCTGCTAGGGGACACCACTAGATGTAAGCTTCCTGCTAGGGGACAACACTAGATGTAAGCTTCCTGCTAGGGGACACCACTAGATGTAAGCTTCCTGCTAGGGGACACCACTAAATGTAAGCTTCCTGCTAGGGGACACCACTAGATGTAAGCTTCCTGCTAGAGGACACCACTAGATGTAAGCTTCCTGCTAGGGGACACCACTAGATGTAAGCTTCCTGCTAGGGGACACCACTAGATGTAAGCTTCCTGCTAGGGGACACCACTAAATGTAAGCTTCCTGCTAAGGGACACCACTAGATGTAAGCTTCCTGCTAGAGAACACCACTAGATGTAAGCACCTGCAAGGAGAACACCACTAGATGTAAGCTTCCTGCTAGGGGACACCACTAGATGTAAGCTTCCTGCTAGGGGACACCACTAGATGTAAGCTTCCTGCTAGGGGACACCACTAGATGTACGCTTCCTGCTAGGGGACACCACTAGATGTAAGCTTCTTGCTAGGGGACACCTCTAGATGTAAGCTTTCTGCTAGGGGACACCTCTAGATGTAAGCTTTCTGCTAGGGGACACCACTAGATGTAAGCTACCTGCTAGGGGACACCACTAGATGTAAGCTTCCTGCTAGGGGACATCACTAGATATAAGCTTCCTGCTAGGGGACACCACTAGATATAAGCTTACTGCTAGGGAACACCACTAGATGTAAGCTTCCTGCTAGGGGACACCACTAGATGTTAGCTTCCTGCTAGGGGACATCACTAGATGTAAGCTTCTTGCTAGTGGACACCACTAGATATCAGCTACCTGCTAGGGGACACCACTAGATGTTAGATTCCTGCTAGGGGACACCACTAGATGTAAGCTTCCTGCTAGGGGACACCACTAGATGTTAGCTTCCTGCTAGGGGACATCACTAGATGTTAGCTTCCTGCTAGGGGACACGCTGTTGTGACTGTTCCATGTTCCATAATGTGCTAAACGGGAGATCAATTAGGAACTTGATTTTAATATGTGGGACACTTTTCCATATGGCCTCAACGAGTCCTTCTGAGTCTCGTCATTAGCACCTACTTACTTTCTTGTTCATTCCACTGTTGCTGTGTTGACCAATGCTGTCCACTGCGCATGCACTACTGTCAACATCCGGGTGTAGTTAAGGAACTATTTGAACGTAATCTCGTCATTAGCACCTACTTACTTTCTTGTTCATTCCACTGTTGCTGTGAAGATTTGTAGAGATCTGATGTTTGTGTTCTTGAACCAAGTCTGTTGCAGCAACTGCTGTGAGCCCTTGTTGTTTAAAATGTATGTAATATCGTCTATCCATCTGCCGCTTCCCCATGTTCCCGTGTTTCCCATGCCCTGCATCAAGCTCTTCTAATGTTGTAGGCGCGTAGTGGTAATTTATCAGGCTCCATTCTCATGAGGTGGCCGAATCACTTAATTTTATGTCTGTCTATATACTTGATGAAGTATGTAGTTCTTAAAATGGTTCTACTGTCATCTTTTCTCATTCTGGTAACATCAATGGTCTTTCTTAAGCATCTCATCTCATAGGATGCGATTGTCCTGTGCTGTGGTCAAGGAATAAATTTGACACTAATAGCAAAGAGTAGTTCTATAGTATGCTATCTATGATAGATAGTTTTCGCTTTCAAAGTATATATACACTGCTCAAATTACGCTGGTTTGGCCAAGTCTTCGCATCCCAAAAGATATCTTCTACGAATAACTGGCAGATGGCAAAAGAACAGTTGGGCGACCGCATCTGAGGTTCAAAGATGTGTGCAAGAGCGACAGAAGGGCACTGGACATAAATCCAGCAACCCGGGAGGATGAAGCTGCCGATGCTGTCTTCGGCGCCACCTCAGATTGAATGAAAAGAAGCTCTCACGGGTAGCAGAAGAGAGGAGAAAACGTCGAAAGGAACAACAGGAAAAACAGCAGCTGAGGGCTGTCACCTCAAGGGCGCATTCCCATAGTCAGTTGTGACCGAAAGGGCTATATATTTTAGCGTTTCCATACTGATATTCTGATGTTTGAGTAGTGGGGACTGCTGGTAAGTCAATGCATTGGCTTATTGACATCTTGTTTCAATTTCTCTGTCAAGTCTTCCATTTTTAGTACATAAAAAATGCTTCCCAAGTACTGTATTTGAACTCTGGAACATTTTCATTATTTTAGTAATAGCCTCCTCCAATCGTAGCTGACTATGGGAATGTTTATTTTAGTAATATCCTCCTCCAATCGTAACTGAATATGGGAATGTTTATTTTAGTAATTGCCTCCTCCAATCGTAACTGACTATGGGAATGTTTATTTTAGTAATGGCCTCCTCCAATCGCAACTGACTATGGGAATGTTTATTTTAGTAATAATAATAATAGCCCCTTCAGTCATAACTGACTATGGGAATGCGCCCCTGAGGTGACAGCCCTCAGCTGCTTATTTTCCTGGTGCTCCTTTCGGCGTTTTCTCCTCACCTCTGCTTCTTGTGTGAGCCTCTCTTCGCCCAATCTGAGGTGGCGCCGTAAATAGCATCGCCACTCAGTGCGATCGGCAGCTTCATCCTCCCATGTTGCTGGATCCATGTCCAGTGCCCTCATATCTCTCTTGCACACATCTTTGAACCTCAGCTGTGGTCGCCCAACTGTTCTCTTGCCATCTGCTAATTGTCCGTAGAAGATATCTTTTGGGATGCGACCATCTTCCATGCGGCGAACATGGCCAAGCCAGCGAAGTCTGCGCTGTCTAAGAAGCGTATACATACTTTGAAGGCCAGCACGTGACAACACCTCGACATTTGTCACTTTATCTTTCCACGAGATGCCCAGGATGCGGCGTAGACACCGCAAATGGAAGGTATTGAGCCTTCTTTCTTGCTTAGCATAGGTCGTCCAGGTCTCGCTGCCATATAGGAGTGTGCTGGTGACGCAGGCATTATATACCGCAGCTTTGGTCTTCATTGTGAGTTTAGAGTTTCCCCAAACACGCGATGTGAGGCGGGCAAAGGTAGCTGCAGCTTTGCCAATGCGGCTGTCGATTTCTGTATCCAGTGAGAGTTTGTCATTGATGGTAGATCCTAGGTATGTGAAGTGGTGCACCACTGCCAATTCATAGTTATCGATAGTGATAACTGGTGCAGCACCCACATCCTGACTCAGCACATTCGTTTTCTGTAGACTTATTGTGAGGCCAAAGTCCTTGCATGCTTTAGTGAAGCGATTCATCAAGCTCTGAAGCTCCTGTTGGCTTTGAGTAACGACTGCAGCATCATCAGCGAACAACAAGTCTCTTATAGTGACCCTTCTGATTTTTGTTTTTGCCTTCAGCCTTGAAAGATTAAACAGACGGCCATCTGACCTAGTGTGAAGGCATATTCCTTCAGTTGCATCTCTGAATGCATGTTTCAAGAGTAAGGCAAAGAAGATTCCAAAGAGGGTCGGAGCCAGAACACAGCCTTGTTTAACGCCACTTCGTATATCAAAGGGCTGTGACGTGCCTGCAGCATATTGGACTGTTCCCTTCATGCCGTCATGGAATGACTTTATCATTTCCAGCATTTTAGAAGGGCAGCCTATTTTCAGGAGGATTTTAAAGAGTCCATCCCTACTAACCAGATCGAATGCTTTTGTGAGGTCTATAAAGGCGATATATAATGGTCTTTTCTGCTCTCTTGATTTTTCCTGAAGCTGGCGGAGAGAGAAGATCATGTCTGTTGTTGATCTGCCAGCTCGGAACCACACTGTGACTCTGGATATATGCGCTCAGCTAACTTGTGTAGTCGCATTAAGATGATTTTGGCAAAAACCTTACCAACAATACTAAGAAGAGAGATGCCTCTGTAGTTATTGCAATCACTTCTGTCTCCTTTATTTTTATACAGTGTTACAATCTTGGCATCTCGCATGTCTTGAGGAATAGTTGTCTCTTCCCAGCACTGGCACAGCATCCTATGCAGGGGATGTAATAGCGTGCTCTTACAGCATTTGATTAAATCAGGAGGAATCCCATCACTGCCTGGTGCTTTGCCTCCTCCAATCGTAACTGACTATGGGATTGTTTATTTTAGTAATGGCCTCCTCCAATCGCAACTGACTATAGGAATGTTTATTTTAGTAATAGCCTCCTCCAATCGTAACTGACTATAGGAATGTTTATTTTAGTAATCGCCTTCTCCAATCGTTATTGACTATGGGAATGTTTATTTTAGTAATAGCCTCCTCCAATCGCAACTGACAACAGGAATGTTTGTTTTAGTAATAGCCTCCTCCAATTGTAGCTGACTATGGGAATGTTTATTTTAGAAATAGCCTCCTCCAATTGTAGCTGACTATGGGAATGTTCATTTTAGTAATAGCCTTCTCCAATCGTTACTGACTATGGGAATGTTTATTTTAGTAATAGCCTCTGTGACGTACGTCTAGTTTGACAAGTGGATTTTCCCTGATATGAGGGATGATTAAAGGGACCCTTAGCTTTTCATAACATTAGAACCCCTGAACATTTGTTGTAACCTTTCGTTTCGCCAGATCGAACCGCGCGGAACTCATGTAGTATGCGGCACGAGATCAAAGAGACAGACTGAGGGATTTTGGGGGAGACTATCGGCGTTATCAAAGACAGTAGTGGTCCCTGCTACGAGACGCAGTTGCTTGCCGCTATTTTCGCGTCTCGGTGTCAATCGCAGAACCGAGGAAATGGGGAAAACCGAAACGGGCAGCAGCGAGCGTAGATACGAAGACCAGGGGGCGGCTTCTTCTCTTGATTTGGCGGTCAGATCCCCAAAAGTTCGTGAGATCAAATAAGCTGTCAAGTTTATCATGTCCCTCTCAACTTACATTCCATTTTAGATAAATAGACCATGAAGAATAGACATTTTTATCACTCGCTGGCCAGACCTTTACAGAAGCACTAGCTTTATTGAAATCGTGTTATAGATTTTCCCCTGGATTTTATATATAATTGCAGTGATTTCTATTCTGTGCAAAGCGGTAATATATATTGTGTAAAGTGATCAGTAGTCTAGTTCAGTCATTCTATTTCAATGGATTTTGTGTTAATTTAAATCTATTAAATTAAACCATCTCAAGAGTTCCAGTTTTAAATATAATGATCTATCTATTATATTATTTCAAAAGATAATAGATGCTTAAATTAACTTTTAAAGTCGCGAAGGAATTTATAATTAATAAATTCAGTTAAGTCCTAGTTTTATAGATGTGTGTTTTAACCACTAGAATTCGCGCAGTGTTTATTAAATACAAAATTAAATACTCGAGTGTATTATAGGCTTAACGGGAAATTTATCGCGCTTGATTTTTCGGTATGTTACATGTCTTTTTTCTTTCACACAGAGTGATCGTACCTGCGGTCCCAGCTAAATAAAGAAAGAAATAAAGAAATCATCCTATAAACTTCCAGTCATATTGAAGAAACATTTCTTTTAAATATAATCTTGTGGCGGTCCTTTTGCGACCTAGCTGTCAGAATTAAATGAAATAAAGCCCACCCAAGAACATTTTAAAGAACAATCATCAAATTACCCTTACAAACCTGTAAGATAAACTGGGAGGTAATTATCGCCAGTAGCGATATTATATTTACTGTTTACTGTGAGAGAGTACATATTTTCCTGATTGTGACTGAGCCTAGTTTTTCCTCAATTGGATTTAATAAAACTATCATCACGCTTCGAAGGAATTTTACCATAGCGGAAGATTAAAAGAGACCACTTCATTTTCACCCCTGTGCCGAACTGTGTTAGTGCCATCCCATAGACTCCTTTTATATATATATAATAAAAACACGAGAACTCTTAGTCTTCAAGTCTTGCGATAAGTGAGAATATTTGTTACCAACAAACCCTCGCAAACATCTGGGGCGGGACATCGAAGGACTAGACAGTTCATATGTCAGAAGAATACTTGCTGTTTTTATATACTTTTTATGGATCGTCTGAGGCTGCATTCGGTAAGTGTGTGAGTAGATGAGTGTGGATCCTCACGCGTGTGCATGAATGACAGGAAATTTAATCTTTTCCTTTTGTAACCCTGTTGTTAACTTTCTTGCCTAGTAATATAATTTTTCTGTATTCCCTGCATTGTTCTTTTAAGGGGGAGTTAATAATTGGTTAACTCTGTTTAAAACCCCCCTCCTTTCCATTTGCTTAGTAAAGGGAATGTCATGTCACATTTGTATGGTTATGTCATGTCACATGTGTATGGTTATGTCATGTCACATTTGTATGGTTATGTCATGTCACATTTGTATGGTTATGTCATGTCACATTTGCATGGTTATGTCATGTCACATTTGTATGGTTATGTCATTTCACATTTGTATGGTTATGTCATGTCACATTTGTACGGTTATGTCATGTCACATTTGTATGGTTATGTCATGTCACATTTGTATGGTTATGTCATGTAATATTTGTATGGTTATGTCACATCAACTGTGTATAATCGCGTCATGTCACGTTTATGGCTTTTTAAAAAAAATACTACCCACGTATGGCTGTGTCAAGCTGCCTACGTATGGCTGTGTCAAGTTAAATATGTATGGCTGTGTCAACCTACCTCGTATGCATGCCCGTGTCAAGTTACCTACGTTGGGCTGTGTCAAGCTATCTACGTATGGCTGTGCCAAGCTATCTATATGGATGTGCCAAGCTATCTACGTATGGCTGTGTCAAGTTATCTATGTATGGCCGTGTCAAGCTATCTATGTATGGCCGTGTCATGCTACTTATATATGGCTGTATCAAGATTCCTATATGTGGCTGTGTAAAGGTACCTATGTATGGCAGTAACAAGATACCCATGAATGGCCATGTCAAGTTAAATATATATGGCTGCATCAAGCTGCATATGTATGCCCGTGTCAAGCAACATACGTAGGGCTGTGCCAAGCTATCTACGTATGGCTGTGTCAAGCTATCTACATAGGGCAGTGTCAAGCTGTCTGTATGGCTGTGTCAAGCTATCTACGTATGGCTGTGTCAGGCTGCCTATGTATAGCCGTGTCAAGCTACCTATATATGGCTGTATCAAGATACCTATATGTGACTGTGTCAAGTTACCTATGTATGTATGGCTGCATCAAGCTACATATGTGTGGCTATGTCAAGATACTTACGTGTGGTCAAGTCACCTTTATATTGCTCTATCAAATCATCTTTATATGACTGTATCACGTCACCTTTGTATGGCTAAATATTATCATCTGTATTATGTCACTTCCTACAGGCAGGTGAGGTACTAGCTCTGAGACAGGACATGCTGTTTTTGGAGACTTCTGCCAAATCTGGTGACAACTTAGATCACCTGCTTGAGTACATCACGGCTGTGTGAGGGAAGCCTGGACTGCTTACTTACATCACAGCTGTGTGAGGGAAGCTTAGACATCAAAGCTACTTTAGGAAAGCTTATACATCACAATTCTGAGAGGGCCATTTAAACTACTTACTTACATCACAGCTGTGCGAGGGAAGCTTAGACAGCAAAGCTATATGAGGAAAGCTTAGACATCACAGTTCTGAGAAGGCAGATTAAACTGCTTACTTATATCACAGCTGTGTGAAGGAAGCTTAGACATCAAAGCTATTTTAGGAAAGCTTAGACATCACAATTCTGAGAGGGCCATTTAAACTACTTACTTACATCACAGCTGTGCGAGGGAAGCTTAGACATCAAAGCTATATGAGGGAAGCTTAGACATCAAAGCTAAATGAGGAAAGCTTAGACATCACAGTTCTGAGAGGGCAGATTAAACTGCTTACTTACATCACAGCTGTGTGAGGGAAGCTTAGACCACTTAATGAAATCACTGCTGTGTGAGGGAAGCTTCGATCATTTACTTGACAGTATCACAGATATTTGAGGGAAGCAACTCCTTCTGGTCTTCTTAAATGTCATTTAATTTGTGAACTAATTATGTAGATATCTTATATGTGAAGTAATTACGTGGATATCGCATTTGTGAACTAATTATGTATTTGATATTATGTGTGAAGTTACTGTGTAAATGACAGCAGCTTATTTGTGAACTAATTATGTAGATCGCAACTTATTTGGGAAACTATTATGTAGATGATTCACAGGGTGAGCCGTAAGTGCATTACCTTACTCTTTTAACAATTATTGGACAGGAAATATGAAGCCAAGTATGCATGTCAGCAATGTTAGCAAATTTTATGAACGCACAGACACAAAATATATTATTTATAACTTGGATGGGTCTTTGAAAAAAATTTTCGCCATCTCTTTGAAATTAGTCTTGGTCAGTTCTATGAAATAAATTTTGGTCAGGTCTGTGAAATAAAACTTGGTCACCTCTATGAAATAAATCTTGGTCATCTAGATGAAATAAATTTTGGTCAGCTCTTTGAAATAAATCTTGGTCAGCTCTTTGAAATAAAACTTGGTCAGCTATTTGATATAAATTTTGGTCAGCTCTGTGAAATAAATCTTGGTCAGCGTTTTGAAATAAATCTTGATCAACACTTTGAAATAAATCTTGGTCAGCTCTGAAATAATTCTTGGTTAGCTGTTTAAAATAAATTTTGGTCATTTCTTCTAAATAAATTTTAGTCATTTCTTTGAAATAGATATTGTTAGGTCTTTGAAATATGACTTGATCATTTATTTGAAATAAATCTTTCTCAGCTGATTGAAATAAATCTTGGTCAGCTCTTTGAAATAAAACTTGGTCAGCTGTTTGAAATAAATCTTAGTCAGCTGTTTGAAATAAATCTTGGTCAGATCTTTGAAATAAATCTTGGTTAGCTGTTTGACATAAATCTTCGTTTAATCTGTGAATAAAATCTTGGTCAGCTCTATGAAGTAAATCTTGGTCACCTCTTTGAAATAAATCTTGGTCACCTCTTTGAAATAAATCTTGGTCAGCTCTTTGAAATAAATTTTGGTCAGCTCTATGGAATAAATCTTGGTCACCTCTATGAAATAAGTCTTTGTCAGTTCTTCAAAAAAAAAAATGTTGGTCATTTCTTTGAAATAAATTTTGGTTAGGTCTTTGAAATAAGTCTTGGTCAGTTATTTGAAATAAATCTAGGTCTTTGAAATAAATCTTGGTCACCTCTATGAAATAAACCTTGGTCACCTCAATCAAATAAATCATGGTCACCTGTATGAAATACGTCTTTGTCAGTTCTTCAAAGAAATAATCGTCATTTCTTTGAAATAAATCTTGGTCATCTCTTTGAAATAAAACTTGCTCACTTGTTTAAAATAAATCTTGGTCAGCTCATTCAAATAAACTTTGGTCAGTTCTTTGAAAATAAATCTTGGTCAGCTGTTTAAAATAAATCTTGGTAATCTCTTCAAAAACTATTTTGGTGATTTCTTAGAAATAAATCTTGGTTATGTCTTTGAAATAAATCCTGGTCATTTATTTGAAATAAATCTTGATCAGCTGTTTGAAATAAATCTTGGTCAGTTTTTAAAAATACGTCATGGTTATTTCTTTGAAAAAATCTTGGTGAGCTCTTTAAAATAAACCTTGGTCAGCTCTTTGAAATAAATCTTGGTCAGCTCTGAAATAAATGTTGGTCAGCTGTTTAAAATAAATCTTGGTAATTTCTTCGAAAAATATTTTGGTTATTTCTTAGAAATAAATCTTGGTTATGTCTGTGAAATAAATCTTGGTCATTTATTTGAAGTAAAGCTTGGTGAGCTGTTTGAAATTGATATTGATTAGATCTTTGAAATAAATCTTGGTTAGATCTTTGAACATAATCTTGGTCAACTCTGTGAAAAAAATCTTGGTCACCTCTATGAAATAAATCTTGATTAGGTCTTTGAAACAAAACGTGGTCAGCTGTTTGATAAACATCTTCGTCAGCTGTTTGAAATAAATCTTGGTCACTTATTGGAAATAAATCTTGGTCAGCTGCTTGAAATAAATCTTGGTCAGTGTTGAGACTAGTTGTGCTTTTGTCCTTGCATATCAACGTCCAACTTAGTATTAATAAAGGTTATTCACAACCTCTTGCCATGTCTTGATTTCTTCTTGATTCTCATTCATTAATTAACTTCGTGCCTCCATTGTATATTACGCGAATGCTGGGTAGAGCTAATTAACACTTGAATGATATCGACTTGAGAAGTCAAGGTATGGTGAGTCCACAAATACGATTTATTACGGAAACAACATGTGACGATATCAAGAGCATTGTTCATAGTAAAAACATACATTAATTTTGATTCACTTGAATACATATAATGATCAGTCCATGTCCTGACGAATTAATGTCAACAGAACATCATGGCTATATACTCGCGCTGCTGTGATTCAGACAGCCGGTAGTGAGCGCATGTGTCTTGACGAATATATATATCAACCAACTGATTATCGATCCTTCCCTAATTCAGGCTATCCACTAACCTTATAGTTTCATCCTGTATAATATAAATCTGGACCGACCTTGCGTTTGTTATTGCTCTTTTGAGATCCTATAAGCTTTCAGGTTTCCAACCGAATACCTTGTCTTCTAAATATTCATATATACATTGTCTTTTAAGCATTCCTAAATACCTGTCTTTTAAATATTCCCATATACCTGTCTTTTAAATATGCAAATATACCTGTCTTTTAAATATTCCCATAAAATATAATCTGCCAGAGTTAGGTGATCTAGCAGGCAATTTGATTGGACCTTGATTTCGAATTCCCCCTGTTAGGGGATTATTTTTTATCAAGAAAATATCTGTTAGTAAGGAATAAAAGCCTGCACATACTTACTTACTTAGTCGTTTCTCTTCTATCGTGAGGTGTAGAGGTTTGGAAGAGAGAGCACCATACTATCCTATCGGCTGTCTTCCTCCTGGCCTGGTTCCATTCTAGTCCTCGGTCCTTCAGACACTGTCTAATGTTGTCCTCCCAGTGGACTCTTGGGCCGTCTTGGAGGTCTGGATCCCTGGCCTTTAGCCTCCCATACCTGCCGTGGAAGCCGATCTTCTCCCATTCTGATATGGCCAGACCATCTTAGTTGGGCCTGCACACACACATACACACACACACAAAATATTAGAAGTAGATACGAACTGTACTTTAAATGGTGGAGTATCTTGCACACACAAAAAAAAAAGAAAAGAAAAAAACAATGATGAGAATTATCATCTATGCATTTCTTCAAACACAATATTTTGAAAGGGTCAGTTTTGGCGAGGCACGTCATGGTCAGACTAGTCGGTTATATTAGGACGCATGTCCAAATATAAAAGACCTTTTAGGTCTTAGAACTACTAGAAAGGGTAAGCTACGTATGGCTCACATAGTGTTATTTGTAAAGTAAATCTCTAGATGGCAGCTTTGTACAGATACATGACTACAGTGTTTGTACAGGTACATGACTGCAGTCTTTGTACAGGTAAATGACTACAATCTTTGCACAGGTACATGACTACAGTCTTTGTACAGGTACGTGACTACAGTCTTTGTATAGGTACATGACTAGAGTCTTTGTACAGGTACGTGACTACAACCTTTGTACAGATACGCGACTACAGTCTTTGTACAGGTACGTGACTACAGTCTTTGTGCAGGTAAATGACTGCAGTCTTTTTACATGTACATGACTTCAGTCTTTGTACAGGTACATGACTACAGTCTTTGTACATGTACATGACTTCAGTCTTTGTACAGGTACATAACTACAGTCTTTGTACAGGTAAATGACTACATACATTGTATAGGTACGTGACTACAGTCTCTGTACAGGTAAATGACTACAGTCTTTGTACAGGTACATAACTACAGTCTTTGTACAGGTAAATGACCACAGTTTTTGTACAGGTACATGACTTCAGCCTTTGTACAGGTATATGACTACAGTCTTTGTACAGGTACATGACTACAGTCTTTGTAAAGGTACATGACTACAGTCTTTGTACATGTACATGAATATAGTCTTTGTACATGTACATGATTATAGTCTTTGAACAGGTACATGACTACAGTCTGTGTACAAGTAAATGATTAGTCTTTGTAAAGGTAAATGTCTACAGTCTTTAATGACTAGTCTTTGTTCAGGTGAATGACTACAGTCTTTTTTAAAGTTAAAAGACTAGTCTTTGTACAGGTAAATGACTAGTCTTTGTACAGGTAAATGACTACAGTCTTTGTACAGGTAAATGACTTCAATCATTGTACAGTTAAATGACTAGTCTTTGTTCATGTAAATGACTACAGTCTTTGTACACTTAAATGACTAGTCTTTGTTTAGGTAAATGACTACAGTCTTTTTACAGTTAAATGACTAGTCTTTGTACAGGTAAATGACTACAGTCTTTGTACAGGTAAATGACTACAATCTGTGTACAGGTACATGACTACAGTCTTTGTACAGGTAAACAACCACAGTCTTTGAAACTTTGCCCAAATAAGATCTGATTTTATTTTTGAGTTTTATGATATTTTAAATCATCCTTGACCTCTATGCTGCTAACAGAACATGAGGGTCACCACTGTAGCTGTTGCCCTTGCAGGAACCCATTTAAAGCATTCACATGCTGTCTCAGTGGGTGGTTTCTGTGGTAATTAGTTTTACATGATGAGTTTGCCAGGCCCATGCGCACGCTCATATTAGTAGTAGTGTAGGACATGCCTGAGGGTACAGTAGTTGTGTTCTTTAGTTGTCTCCTCAGAGATCGAACTTTAGTTGTCTCTTCAGAGATCGAACGGGGACAAACAATTGGCCATTTTTTTGGTATCATGGACATGATTTCTGTACTTCTGTACGGCGCAGAATGCTGGAGAGTAACAGAAAAGGAAATGACAAATTGTCGTCTGTCCACACAACTTGCCTAAGGACAATTCTTTGAATTTTCTGGCTGAACACCATCGCCAACAAAGAACTGCTGGCTCGAAGCCATCAAGAGGACATGCGTACCGTCATAGCGGGTAGGCGCTGGTATTGGGTTGGCCACATCCTCAGAAGCGACCCTGACAACATCAAAGGAACTGCCATGCTATGGACTCCAGAAGGAAAGCGAAAGCAAGGACAGCCAAAAGCCACATGGCGGAGAATTGTGGAAGACGGAGATGTTGTGCATGAACCAGAAGGATGACTGTCGATCGAGCAAAGTGGAGACAGTTTGTTGATGGGGCAAATCAGTAAAATCTTACAGTTTTATGAAAAACTGTTTGAGAAAAATTTAGCCCTATAATTAAAATGTTAAGAATCAAAGTTTATATATGGTACAGTATTCTTTACTTAGTTTTCCATGCAGTGAAGAACCCAGATATCTGACCTAAGCTTACCTCAGGTTTACATATCACATATACTTTACTATTTACATCAGGTTTATGTTTCTATGGGAGCCTCGGTGGCGCAGTGGTTAGTGCACTGGCTTCCTAGCTCGGTGGTCCTTGGTTCGATCCCCATTTGAGGTGGGATTTTTTATACCGCAAACGGCCCCGGGGTCGACCCAGCCTCACGAATTGAGCACCAGAGCAACTCTGGGAAGGTTGAGGTGGCCGGCATGATGCTGACCACATCACCCCTAGTGTGCCGATGGTCAACAAAATATGGGCCTAACACCAGATGCCTTAAATGGGTGTGTAACGGGATCGTTATGTATCTATAAATTATGTTGTGTTTTATGTATCACATGTAGAGATTCCATCCACTTTATATAACACATTTAAATATTACATTATTTTTATATATCATACATAAATCATTTTTATATATTACATCTAGACACTACATCACTTGTATGTATTGCATTTAGAGATTACATCAGTTTTATGCACCATGTTTAGTGATTACATCAGTTTTTATGTATCACATATAGAGTTTACA
Organism: Oreohelix idahoensis; assembly: GCA_024509875.1. Taxonomy (NCBI): domain Eukaryota; kingdom Metazoa; phylum Mollusca; class Gastropoda; order Stylommatophora; family Oreohelicidae; genus Oreohelix; species Oreohelix idahoensis. The sequence goes on along the minus strand of JAMPIV010010355.1, from coordinate 22,009 downwards.
TCACTTTTATATATCACATCTTGAGATTAAATCACTTTTATAGATTTCAGTTTTATATTGTGACGTACGTCTAAGTATGACAAATGAATTTCCCTGACTCGATGGATGATAACAGAATATTGGCCTCTCATAACTTTAGAACCCCTGATCATCTGTTGTAACTTTTACCGTCATGCAGCATTTCCACGAGAACCTTACACGCTGGATCATTAATATGTAGCCTGCTATCTTATGCGAACGTTTGAGATCGCATGGCCTTTGATGGGAGATTAAAATCACGCCCACAACCATTTCTGAGAACGATTAATAGCAGATCATTTTCTTACCTGGCTGTCACCCCGCCTGGTGGGAGTTGCCAAAGCTCTCAGAACAGTGGCACCATCAAAGACAGACAGATCTCAGAATTCAATCGCGGCGGTACACGATCAAAAGAATCAGGGAACTCGAAGCTCACAGAATTAGCTTCTCGGAAACTTTTCGCACCCTTATGCGAGCAGCCTGACCGGGGAACACGGAGGAAACACAGCAGTTAACACAACGGCGTTGTACCTCGGATTTGCTATACTTCAAGAAAGGTGCGAAAATCTAACACGTACCATTCAAGTTACATTCGTGATGTATAAATAGAGAACTCCGAAAAACAGCATTTTATCGTTCGCTCTGACAGAATCCTAGTTGCACTAGCATATAGCCTAGTTGGATTCCTGCTAGATTTCATCTACCTTCGTGACTATTGGAGTGTATTCTTTCTGTGCAGACGGTAATTTATACATTAGCTTCGAGTGATCAGTGGTCGAGTTATTTCAATTTATTTCAATGGATTGTGGTGTAAATTTAACCTTATTAAATAAACCCATTTTCAAAGTTCTAGTGCAAACTAATGTTACAGCTAAAAGTATTTCCTAATACAATTGACGCGTAAATGTATTTTGCAGACGTTAAAGAGAATTATAACTTTAATACAGTTTAGTTCAGTATAGATAGATGTGCTTTTAATTACACTGACAAACAACATTTTTCTTTCTTATATAAGAATAAGTGTTCTTAGGTCAGTTTTTTGCGCTGATTTCAAATTTGAAATCCGTTTATCTCTATCACGTCGGGTTCTTAAGATATGTGTGAATAAATATATTTTTGGGAAACCATTATTTGCTCCGTTTCATTTTTACTATATAACTTATTAAAAATTAATAAAATGCAAAATAATTCTACTTTTTATACTGCTAAAAGATGCATGACATATGTTACGCTATTTTTCAAATAGATACTGTATTTTGAAATAATTCTGAGCGAAATATGGCTTCTAGAAGTTTTAGAAATACGGCTGATCTGTTCTGTTACGTGTGCTGATATTTTACCGATCGTGTTCACCAGAAAAAAACTTTACACCATTACTAAAGAAAGCATATGAACTTTATTTCGATTCGAAAGTTGATGATGCAAATAAATCTTGGAAGCCAAATGCAGTTTGTTCGACTTGTGCAAATACATTGACAGGTTGGTTGCGAAAATCGCCGAAGCATAAGTCGATGCCTTTTGGAGTGCCAGTAATATGGCGTGAACCGAAAAATCACGCTACTGATTGTTACTTCTGCTTGACAAATATCCATGGTTTCACTTTTAAAACTAGAAAGTCTGGGGTTTATCCAAATATTGAATCGGTTTCGAAACCAGTGCCTCATGATCCAATCACGTGTCCCATCCCAGTTCCACCAGAACAATATCCGTTGGACGTGAATGAACCATCACAAAGTGATAGTTTACCTGCTTTAGAAACTAATTCTGACTCGGATTATATACCGGTGAAGGATGGTGTTCACTCAGTTAACCATTCTGAACTTTCAGATCTAATACGTGATCTCGCTCTCACCAAAGGACAAGCTGAATTACTCGGTTTGCGACTCAAAGAATGGAATCTTTTAGCGCCCAATACTTCGTCATAGACATAGAGAACTTGTTCAATACTTTGAGATGGATGATGACATTTGGTATTGCAAAGATGTAAACAGTCTAATGGTGCACCTCGGTCATGAGCCCATAGTCCACGAATGGCGACTTTTCATCGGATCTTCCAAGACTAGTCTAAAAGCCGTGTTATTGCATAACGGAAATTTATTTTCATCAGTTCCAGTCGCCTACTCTGTTCATATGAAAAAAAACTTATGACAATATGGCTATACTTTTGGCAAAAATAAAGTACAACGACTACCAATGGCGGATTTGTGGAGACCTAAAGGTCATTGCAATTCTCACGGGCATGCAGACTGGGTATACTAAATTTTGTTGCTTCCTATGTGAATGGGACAGCCGCAACAGACAAGAACATTATGCAAGAAAGTTGTAGCCTATCAGGGATCGTGTGCAGCTCGGGCATAAAAATGTAATACACAAGCCATTAGTTAACAAAGACAGCATCATTCTACCACCGTTATATATAAAGTTGGGGCTCATGAAGAATTTCGTAAAAGCGTTAGATAAAACGAGCAAAGCTTTCACTTATCTTCGAGAAAAGTTTCTGCAAGTTAGAGATGCAAAGATAAAGGAAAGTATCTTTGTAGGACCTCAGATTAGGAAAGTTATTGCAGACAAACAATTCGAAAACTTGTTACATGGTAGTGAACTTCGCGCATGGATGGCATTCAAATCGATCGTCGATAACTTTCTGGGAAATCACAAATCTGTGGACTATGTGCATATTGTTCAGCAGTGCATAGATGCATACTGAATTATGGGCTGTAACATGTCCCTCAAAATCCATTTGCTCGATTCGCATCTTGTCTTTTTCCCTGACAACCTTGGCGAAGTCAGCGATGATCATGGAGAACGATTCCATCAAGATATCGCCGTAATGGAGTCACGTTATCAAGGACGGTGGAGTGTGACCATGCTTGCTGATTATTGTTGGATGCTTCATCGCGATGTACCACATGCCATTCACCGACGAAAGTCGACTGCAAAAAAATTCAAGCCTACATAACTGTTATACTTCTTGTACGAATGATGTAATACTGTATACGTTGTTAAATAACTTCAATTGCGTATTTCTTGAGATCCCGACCTGATAGAGAGAAACGGTTTGCAGATTTAAAAACAGCGCATTAAAATTGACCAGAAAAATATAGAAATGTTAGAGAAAGAAAAAAAAAAGTTTTTTTTTGTTATCCAGTGTTATTTTTAACTCACGGGAAGCTTTCCTGATTTGTTAATTGACGACGCTAATAAGTAAATAGGCTTACTGTAATTTATCGCGTCAGATTATAATATGATTTGTAATGCATTTCTTGTTTTGATTATCTTTCATTCAGAACGATCATTCAACCTGCATCCCAGCAATTATTAATTATATACAGAGTTCTGCCAAACTCAGTTCGATAACTCCAGTTACATATGAACCTTTTTAAAGCTAAACTTGTGGCGACCTGTAATGGGCCCCGCTCCTCTGAACGTAACTGAGAATAAAGCCACGCAAGAAACACTTTAAAAATACTAGTTCATATAGAGTCCTTAAAGAGAACTGGAAGTAGAACATATTTTATTCATTGCCCTATGTGTGAAGAAAAAACACAGATCTACCTGAACGCTGTTTGTCAAGTATATTCAGTGGATTTTACCCCCCCCCCCCCCCCCCCACCCGAAGAAGAACTTACCTCAGTGTTTTTCTTAACTTGTGACATTACGGAAAAAGGAAGTTATCTCCACCAGCTGTGCCAATTTTAGGAACCACACCATAACTCACGCTTAGCCAAGTGCCTGTGCCTTTCTTTAGGAACTTTATCTTATAAACAAACAGTACCGTTAAATTTCAACGTCCAGCGATTTCGGGACACTTTGTTAACTTCAACAACCCGCTATAATCTGGGGCTGTACACGGAAGAAAATACGTTTACCTAAGCCAAGGTTTAGTGCTGTTTTTTGTGATGTATTTCCTATGAAGTGCCAGAATTCACCTTTCGGTAAGTCTGCGTGTGTGTTTGTGGGGATGGCCAGCCCTAGTGTGTTTTTTTTGAATGAAAGGAGATTTATCTTTTCTTTACCCTTTTAATTAGTTCGACATTGTACTAAGGTGCATTATATTCCTTGTACGGGATCTCTCCTACCGGGATTGGGTAACTGTGTTCATTCCCCCTCCTGTAAAATTTGTTGATTTAAGGGGAGACAATTGAGAACCCTAGCTTTCCTCTACACCCCCCCCCCTTCTTTCTGTAACCCCTTGCCCCAGAGTAATAAATTTACCAGTGGGTTAAATTGCCTATCTCTGATCACCCCCCCCCTTTCTTGTCTTTGGGACCGGGTCTTGTCCGTTAGCAAAATATAAACGGGAAACGGTGGATGGGATATTTCTCCTCAAAACCCCCTCTTCCCTTATCATATTTGTATTCTGTAAACCTTTGATTTTTTGACTGTAAATGTACAATTATGTGTGAGTCCTTTATGATAATAAAGGTATTAATATTTATTTGTGTTGGTTGTCGGTTGGCCTAAAATTCCAAACATTTCCATCTGTGTAGTCTGTATTCATGTACGTTGAGCGACAGAATCACCAAATCGGTGAGCGCGCCTGAGCGACTGGAACTGACAAACAATTGTTTGTTCAGACTAGAGATAGGAATAGTCTGTGAGAAAACAGATATTGTCGTAATAAGAGACTGTCCTTGCTCCTTCCCAGCGCTTGTGAATCTACTACCTCATTCACCTAAATCCTTATTCTCACAGAGCCTTCAATATCACTTTACACTCTAAAGGGACCAATATTCATCAGCACCCTCTCAGATAAAAATTACGACAATATATGGTTAGCTCGTTCGAGATTTTGAACCTAGTTAAAATAGAGTGTGGTTGATTGTCTTTGTGAAGTAGGGTATAATCTTTAAAAGTATTACTTCCCCTAGACCAAGCCGTTCAGTATTTGGGCCAACCACACAATAATTAAGACAGGTTGGTTTTTCCACAGGAACAGGCAGTTAGTGATAATAAAAGATTTGTCACCTTTGTATTCTCTGGCAGAGGGAATATAAAAATTTTTGGTTATATAATTGCTGGGACTGCGTGATTGTTTTACAATCACTAAAGGTTATGAAGCGTTTGAGTTGAGCTAAGCTAAAGACGGATTGTTCTGATTTTTTAAAATTAAGTTAACTACGTCTCATCTCAAAATTGTCTTCAGGGACGTAGTTTGTTGTTAGAGAATTAACATTTTCTGGAAATTTTTTTTTTTTCCTTTTCAATTGTTTTAATATAAATCTTTCTCTACTGTTAGTAAGAGTAGATTCTTTTCTAGTGTAACTTACCAATTTAATTGGCATAGTTGCTTGCGTTACGAGTCTTAAGTGACAATAATAGCGGCGATAAGTTAAAACACGAGGTCATTAAGTAAAAAATTTTTTTTTACTTTAGTTTTTCTCGTAGCGGCTTTGAGTTTTTCCCCTTCTTGTTCCATCTTACTATTCTCTAGTCTTAGAAGCATCCAGTTCTTTGACAATGGCAGAGAGAATTAGGATAAGATCCCTTTTGAGGCAAGAAGCCAAGGACTCAGGACTAGACACAGAAGCTGCGAATCTGTTTATCAACCAGGAACTGCAAATGTATGACGCGGAGGAAGAGAGGACAGAAGCTAGGAAGAAAGAAGCGGACGATCGTCAATTGGAGCAGAAGAAAATTGAGGCAGAGATGGACGCCCGCAGGGAAAGAGAGAGAGACAAGGAAAGACAGCATGAATTAGCGCTCAAGGCTTTAGAGAGTCGGAGTGCCTCTACTTCAAATAATGGAGAGCCGTCTTCGCCCCAGTCTCAAACAATGGATCTCTCCAGCACTCAGTCTGCCCAATTAACTGCGATGTCTTTTGCTTTAGAGTCTTTTCCTAGCCCTAACGAGAAAATTGACAGCTACCTAGAAAAATTTGAAAGGCTCGCAAATCTGTATGGGTTAGAGAGTTCCCGCTGGGCACTTAAACTCTCGACGTTACTAAAAGCGAATGCTTATGACGTATACACAAAGCTGGGACCGAACCAACATGATTACGACATGCTTAAGAATGCCTTGCTAGAGCGGTTCGAAATGACCGCCCGAAAATTTCTGCAAATGTTCAGAAACAGCCGAAAAGAGAGCACGGAAACATTCCCCCAATTCTCTTCACGTCTCACGGGCTATTTGACAAAGTGCATTGAATTATCTGACCTACCTCTTACATATGAGGGACTACTTGAACTTGTTCTTGTGGAACAGATAAAGGCAACTTTGTCAAACGAAACCCGTAGATTTTTGGCTGAACAGGGCGCAGTCAGGCTTGAGGACATACTCAATAAGGCCGAACGCTATACCAATGCAATGGCCGAACTTCCCAGCACTAAACGTAAACCCACAGATGAGCCATCTCGTAAACAAAATCTAGAGCAGTCATCCTATTCCTCTAATTCCTCTCAGAAATATAACCAACGAGAAAATAATACCGAGAGACCTCCCCAGGAAAAATCGAAATTCTACAAAACCCGATACCCCCCCAACAACAATTCTGATCAACCCACCAAGCCTACGTGGCAGCGCGGCCACCAAGGTCAAGGAAAAGGGAAGACCCCTACACCAGGAACGTCTGATCAGGGCAAACAAACCGGTTCAAACCGCGTTGGATGTTTGCATACAGCCTCGAAAGGTAGAATCAATGTCAGTGATTCTCAACCTGAGGGGGACCGACCCTCAACTCGAGGAACTGTAATTTTGAATGGTACCTCAACCACTTGTCTCTTTGACACTGGATTAAGTTTTAGTTGTATTGTTGCCAGACACCTAGTCAAACCAGGTCAGGAGACAGAAAAAACCGTCAAACTTAGTGGAGTTTTCAGGAGTGATGCACCCAGGACGCTTCCTATCGCACTGGTAGAAATACACTCTGACTTTGTCAGAGGAGTTATAAAAGCGGCCATTATGGATGATCCTATCTACCCAGTTATCCTGGGATGTAGATATGTGTTTATTGGGAGACCAAAGGAGCCGATTGTGGCAGCGGTAACCACAAGAGGGCAAGCCAAGAAGGAGAGGGAGCCTGCGCCAAATTTGTTGCCGAACGAACTGAAGGAGGCGCAACAAAAGGACCCTACTCTAGAGCTCTGCTTTAAAAAACTGCCCATGGCTAAGGACCCCAGACACAACTGAGACATCTTTTCTAAGGATGGCGTATTGTATCGTAGAACGGGCAACCCGGACACGGGGAATAACCAGCTCCTAGTTCCGACGCAGTACCGAAGCCAGATCTTAGAGATGGGGCACTCTCTTCCCTTTAGCGGACATATGGGACAAAACGCCACTATTCAGCGAAAAAAAAACCACTATTGGTGGCCAGGAATGAACTCTGACATTATCAGGTATGTGAAATCCTGCGCCCAGTGCCAACGGGTAGCACCCAAGCACTTGACACCCCCACTACCCATGGGGCAAATGCCAGTAGTAGGGACTCCATTTGAACGGGTTGCTGTCGACATCATTGGACCCCTGGAAAGGACCAAAAGAAAGCACAGGTTCATCCTGACTTTAGTCGACACTTGCACAATGTGGGCCGAAGCTGTACCGCTAACATGCATAAAGTCCAAGCATGTTGCAGAAGCCCTCGTGCAAATCTTTACACGGTTGGGATTCCCTCAACAAGTTTTGACGGACAATGGATCCCAATTCCGTAGCCTGTTAATGGAGGAGATCTTTAAGATCTTGAGGGCCAAACTGTCCACACAAGTCCCTACCATCCGGCCGGAAATGGGCTCGTGGAACGTTTTAATGGCAGCCTCACCACCATGTTACGTAAGCTGGGTCAGGAGAAACCGGAAGACTGGGACCTATACATATCGGCTGCCTTATTCGCCTACCGAGAGGTTCCCCAAGCGTCTACGGGATTCCCGCCTGCTACACTTTTATTTGGCAGACCTATAAAGGGGCCATTAGAAGCCTTACTTCGGTCCCTGACAGACCAAAAGGCTGACGAGACAGTCGTCTCTGCAAGCAAGTATGTATCTGAGCTCAAGGAAAGGCTAAAGCTAGGATGGGATCTAGCTACAACCAACCTTACGAAAGCCCGCGCTAAACATGCTAAAAGATACAACAAAGCTGCAAAAGAGAGAGAGCTCCAACCAGGGGAGAAAGGTTTGTTGCTACTCCCAACCGGAAGCAATAAACTTCGCATCGGATGGCAAGGACCGTTTACCGTCCTTAAAAAGATCTCACGTACTAATTACAAGATCTCCATTAAAGGAAAGGAGAAGGTCTTCCATATAAATCTGCTCAAGAAATATCTGGAAAGACCAGTGCCATCCTCCGAGCATCTCCTGGCTGTCGCCATAGCAACGGAAGACGAGGAAGATGATGATGGTTGCATGGAGTACCCATTGCAACCCACAGAATCCTTTAAAGATGTCAAGTTCGGCGACAATCTCTCACCAGAACAACAAACAGAAACCAGGGCGCTACTACAGCAGTACAGTGCAGTCTTAACGGATGTACTTGGTCGAACAAATCTCATCGAATTTGACATGAAATTAACAAACGAGACCCCTGTTCGAACCAGAGTATACCCCATTTGGTACGCCAAGGCTGATGCACTTCGCGGAGAAATAGACAAGCTGCGTCAGGCAGGAATTATCAGCGAGTCTACATCTCCTTACAGTTCGAGTGTAGTGCTGTTGCAGAAGCCCAATAAGGAAGTTCGGCTGTGTATTGATTACCGGTTGCTAAACGCTGTAACGGAATTCCAGCCTGAACCGCTCCAAACTGCTTCTGAGTTGTTCACCAAGCTCAGCAAGGCAACAATTTTCTCCAAGATTGACCTCAGTAAAGGTTATTATCAAATACCAGTCAAGGAGGAAGTTAAACCTTTGCTAGATTTCAGCACTAGTGAAGGACATTACACATTTAATGTGATGCCGTTCGGACTGCATAACGTACCAGGAGTGTTTACCAGGATGATGAGAAAGCTTTTAGAACCCTTGCAAAGTCCCCACATCCATAATTTCATGGACGACATCTTAATTGCATCGGAATCCTACGAAGAACATATTGCTACAGTCGCTATGCTCCTTAGGAAACTACAGGAAACTGGTCTCACAGCCAGACCTAGCAAATGTCTCATCGCATTTGAAAAGCTGGACTTCCAGGGGCACACTATTTCTCATTGCTGTAGTTGGCCTATTAAGGCGAACGGGGAGAAAATAGTGGCAGCAAAAAGACCCCGAACAAAGAAAGACATCAGGTCATTCTTATCACTATGCGCTTACTATCAGAAATACTTCCAGAACTTCAACGGACTGACAGCATCTCTGACTGACCTCACCAAGAAAGGTTGTCCTGATAAGGTCATGTGGAATCAAAAGTGCGAACACGCATACAGCACTTTGAAAGGACAGTTGTCGGCATACCCCATCCTAAGGTTACCTGACCTTAAGAAACCGTTCGTACTGAGAGTTGACGCGTCAGGTCAGGGCATCGGGTCAACATTGCTGCAAGCCGAGGACAGTGACCCGAACATGCTATTCCCAGTAGCTTACGGCAGTCGGAAACTGAATAAAGCGGAACGCAACTACAGTGTCGTTGAAAGAGAATGTCTCGCTCTGATTCATGGCATCAGACGCCATCATGAGTTTCTGTATGGTACTTCTTTCACGGTGCAAACAGACCATGCTCCACTAGCTTTCCTGGGTGCCAATAAGGAATTCAACGCAAGGATAATGCGTTGGGCCTTGCTATTGAGTGTTTATTCCTTCAAAGTGGAATATATTCCAGGAAAACAGAATGTCGGAGCTGATTTCTTGAGTAGAAACTGGACCACGGAGGAAGAGAAGAAAATCGACGATGCCAATCATCCTAAAGCTACCGATCAGGGCAGCTTCATTGTCATAAATGAAACATGAAAACGAGTTTCCATGTCTCAAAAGTGGGGACGATTGTGACGTACGTCTAAGTATGACAAATGAATTTCCCTGACTCGATGGATGATAACAGAATATTGGCCTCTCATAACTTTAGAACCCCTGATCATCTGTTGTAACTTTTACCGTCATGCAGCATTTCCACGAGAACCTTACACGCTGGATCATTAATATGTAGCCTGCTATCTTATGCGAACGTTTGAGATCGCATGGCCTTTGATGGGAGATTAAAATCACGCCCACAACCATTTCTGAGAACGATTAACAGCAGATCATTTTCTTACCTGGCTGTCACCCCGCCTGGTGGGAGTTGCCAAAGCTCTCAGAACAATGCACCATCAAAGACAGACAGATCTCAGAATTCAATCGCGGCGGTACACGATCTAAAGAATCAGGGAACTCGAAGCTCACAGAATTAGCTTCTCGGAAACTTTTCGCACCCTTATGCGAGCAGCCTGACCGGGGAACACGGAGGAAACACAGCAGTTAACACAACGGCGTTGTACCTCGGATTTGCTATACTTCAAGAAAGGTGCGAAAATCTAACACGTACCATTCAAGTTACATTCGTGATGTATAAATAGAGAACTCCGAAAAACAGCATTTTATCGTTCGCTCTGACAGAATCCTAGTTGCACTAGCATATAGCCTAGTTGGATTCCTGCTAGATTTCATCTACCTTCGTGACTATTGGAGTGTATTCTTTCTGTGCAGACGGTAATTTATACATTAGCTTCGAGTGATCAGTGGTCGAGTTATTTCAATTTATTTCAATGGATTGTGGTGTAAATTTAACCTTATTAAATAAACCCATTTTCAAAGTTCTAGTGCAAACTAATGTTACAGCTAAAAGTATTTCCTAATACAATTGACGCGTAAATTTATTTTGCAGACGTTAAAGAGAATTATAACTTTAATACAGTTTAGTTCTGTATAGATAGATGTGCTTTTAATTATTTTTAACTCACGGGAAGCTTTCCTGATTTGTTAATTGACGACGCTAATAAGTAAATAGGCTTACTGTAATTTATCGCGTCAGATTATAATATGATTTGTAATGCATTTCTTGTTTTGATTATCTTTCATTCAGAACGATCATTCAACCTGCATCCCAGCAATTATTAATTATATACAGAGTTCTGCCAAACTCAGTTCGATAACTCCAGTTACATATGAACCTTTTTAAAGCTAAACTTGTGGCGACCTGTAATGGGCCCCGCTCCTCTGAACGTAACTGAGAATAAAGCCACGCAAGAAACACTTTAAAAATACTAGTTCATATAGAGTCCTTAAAGAGAACTGGAAGTAGAACATATTTTATTCATTGCCCTATGTGTGAAGAAAAAACATAGATCTACCTGAACGCTGTTTGTCAAGTATATTCAGTGGATTTTACACCCCCCCCCCCCCCCCGAAGAAGAACTTACCTCAGTGTTTTTCTTAACTTGTGACATTACGGAAAAAGGAAGTTATCTCCACCAGCTGTGCCAATTTTAGGAACCACACCATACCTCACGCTTAGCCAAGTGCCTGTGCCTTTCTTTAGGAACTTTATCTAATAAACAAACAGTACCGTTAAACTTCAACGTCCAGCGATTTCGGGACACTTTGTTAACTTCAACAACCCGCTATAATCTGGGGCTGTACACGGAAGAAAATACGTTTACCTAAGCCAAGGTTTAGTGCTGTTTTTTGTGATGTATTTCCTATGAAGTGCCAGAATTCACCTTTCGGTAAGTCTGCGTGTGTGTTTGTGGGGATGGCCAGCCCTAGTGTGTTTTTTTTAATGAAAGGAGATTTATCTTTTCTTTACCCTTTTAATTAATTCGACATTGTACTAAGGTGCATTATATTCCTTGTACGGGATCTCTCCTACCGGGATTGGGTAACTGTGTTCATTCCCCTCCTGTAAAATTTGTTTATTTAAGGGGAGACAATTGAGAACCCTAGCTTTCCTCTACATCCCCCCCCTTCTTTCTGTAACCCCTTGCCTCAGAGTAATAAATTTACCAGTGGGTTAAATTGCCTATCTCTGATCACCCCCCTCCCCCCTTTCTTGTCTTTGGGACCGGGTCTTGTCCGTTAGCAAAATATAAACGGGAAACGGTGGATGGGATATTTCTCCTCAAAACCCCCTCTTCCCGTATCATATTTGTATTCTGTAACCTTTGATTTTTTGACTGTAAATGTACAATTATGTGTGAGTCCTTTATGATAATAAAGGTATTAATATTTATTTGTGTTGGTTGTCGGTTGGCCTAAAATTCCAAACATTTCCATCTGTGTAGTCTGTATTCATGTACGTTGAGCGACAGAATCACCAAATCGGTGAGCGCGCCTGAGCGACTGGAACTGACAAACAATTGTTTGTTCAGAAGAGAGATAGGAATAGTCTGTGAGAAAACAGATATTGTCGTAATAAGAGACTGTCCTTGCTCCTTCCCAGCGCTTGTGAATCTACTACCTCATTCACCTAAATCCTTATTCTCACAGAGCCTTCAATATCACTTTACACTCTAAAGGGACCAATATTCATCAGCACCCTCTCAGATAAAAATTACGACATATATATCATATAAAGAGATTACATCAGTTTTATATGTCACATTTAGAGATTACATCAGTTTTATATATCACATTCAGAGAATACATCAGTTTTATATATCACATTTAGAGACTACATCAGTTTTATATATCACATCTAGAGTTTAAATCAATTTTATCTATCTCATCTAGAGATTAAATTACTTTTAAGTATCACATATACAGATTAATTTGGTTATTTTTTTGGTCGTACGCCCGTAATTACTCGAGGCGAAATCTCAGGTTAGTATGTCTAGCCTGAGACTGATTTTACGTGAGTAACCCTTTTTTCTTGCACAGAGACAGGTGTCCCTCGCCATTCAGGCAGATACTCGCCGATTTCCGAGGTACCCATTAGAGCTGGGTCGGCTCAGGAGCCGCCAGTCCCTGATCGACGATACATCTTCAAATGTGCTCGCCAGGGATCGAGTTAATCCAGTCCAAATCCCGGTTGACGAAAAATCTTCAAATGTCCTCGCCCGGGTTTGATCCTTGGTCACCCGGTCGCCAGCGCAGTGTGGTAACCACTACGCTAGCTCTGCTATCACAGATAATATAATTTGTACATATCATATTTAGAAGTTGCTGTGGTTTTTTTTTAAATTTTGGTCACCTATAGCAATTCTATTGTTTGTTGAAGTCAGTGGATCACCAAATGAAAAGACGCTAGAGATGGATAAGACACGCATTGAGAAATCCTGTTGACAGCATTATCAGACAGTCCCTAGTGATAAATGCAGTCAGCGACCCATAGCTTGACTGCTTGCGTCAGGGTCAGCGAACCAGAGCTGACCAAGACCCTACTCCACCTCCAAGTGGTGGTCCTGGAAACAGACTGCATCACTGCAGTCTGGCTGAGAGAATAGGGATCGAAGAGGGAAGGCTGACCCGGTCCCAACAATGCCATGCTGAAACCGGATGTGTCGGGCCGAAAGGCGCAAATATTGCAGCTTTGCTGTAAACTGCGACACAACGTAATGTGACCGCGCCATCTTGTCAGCCATATTGTCTCCGTGGTACACCCATCTTGTCAACCATATTGTCTCTGTGGTTTAGTGACTTTTCACCACGTTATCTTCAAGAAGATTGATTACAAGGCCATAATAAAGCCTACAAATTAGTTGTGTTTTTGCTCTAGAAATAGTTGTGTATATTTGTGTTTTCATGCCTTCTAGAGCAATAATCGCGTGTGTTATTTGCATGACGCAAATTAATACGCGCAGCGCGCAGTAAGTTGAGTGATTAGCCTAGGGCTTATAAAAGAGATAGCAAGCGGCGAAACGAGCCTATTTTTGAGAGAGTCGCCCAGAAGAGAACAGACGAGTTTAGACACCAGAGTCAATCTGTGTCAATATGTAGATGCCTTGAGCACGTGAGTTAAGTTAGATTAGCATTAGTGTTCTACAATTCTGAAATTATATTGAGCGTGGCTATTTTAATGTTTAGTGAAATACATAGATAGATGTAGTATGAAAGTATTTCATACATGAAACCAGGCAGAGAAGCGATCTATTACGTGGATTTAGATGATATTAACTTGTTAGCAAGATAGCAAGATGGCAGCCACGTGGTGATGACTTTAGTTTTAGTTGTTAAATTAAGAATAATTATATTTCTATTCTTTAATGTAAGAGCATTGAAGTGTATTTCACGATAGCCTACTTATCATAATCCTACTGTTTATCTTTAAAGGTTACTTTGAAGTGAGAATAGTCATTTAGATTTCTGGTGAGATTAGAGTCACGCTAGAGTGCGTAAGGCACGTTGAGACAGGTGTTTCTCTGTTTGCTCCTGGTGGAGCATAGAAACACCAATGCCGCTTGTGTCCATCACAAGCCCACAAGAAGCATTTTTATGCTATTACAGTGGTTGTTTCTGTAACAATGTGTTTCATGTGATGAGTTCCCAATCTCATCAGGGGTCATATACGACACGCTTGTGGCCAGGCGCACCAGTCGTCACTTACGACATGTTCAGAGTGCAGGAACGAGTATTGATGTGGCTCGGTTTAGAGGTAGTAGTTTATTCTCATTATTGAGAGTATTTGTTGTACATGTATTGAAGAATATTATTTTATGTCCAGTTGATTATTATTTAATTATTGTTATGTAAAGAATGGTTTGTGAGAGCACGTGGGCTCACTTGGAGATATATATTTCTCTTCTCCGCTCCTGAGGGAGCATGGGGCCACCAGTGAGGTTTGCCTCCGCACGAAGCATTCAGATGCTCTTGCAGTAGTGGTTTCGGTAGCAACCTATGTTACACGGTGAGATTGCCAGCCTCATGCACAACACCATACTAGTATCGCTAGACGACATGCATGAGTGTGTGTGTGTGATAGTTGAGTGTGTGCTTTTGCAGTAGTAGTTTCGGTAGCAACCGATGTTACACGGTGAGATTGCCAGCCTCATGCACAACACCATACTAGTCGCATTGGACAACACGCATGAGTGTGTGAGATAGTTGAGGATATCAGGTGGGCGCATGTTTGCCGTATCGTTAGTGTTATTATGTATGCTATTGATGTTCACTTAGACATTGTTTTATATATTGTTTCTTTCAGAAAGTCTATGAACACTGACTGGGTGCTTGTTTGGTTTTGTTCGGTAGTATTAAATGTTGATCTGTATTAGTCTTTGTGTTGCTTGAATTGCTAAGTCTGCTGCTGAGAGGGTTGCAAGCAACCAATAATTGCAACCCCTGTCAAACGATCCTTAATAAATTTTCTTAGTGCATGGGTCTTGGGTAAGAGGTAGCCACATCGACATAAGTTCGCCTCTACCACTACACCTAGCCCCTGTCACAAGTGGCGTCGTCGGCAGGATCGACAGACAGCACGCAGTAATTCAACTCTTCAGCAATCAGAGTAGCAACAGCCGAAACAGTAGAACACCCAGTTCAGTGCAAGGCGAGGGACGGGATCATCCAGTTTGTCAATATTTCTAGTCAACTCTACTAGCAACAAGATGGCGGCACGCAAAAAACGTGCTGCTAGTAGATTGGATAACGAAGATGTGGCTGAGGTAGATGACCCTGTAGTGGGGCTGGATCGTCAACCAGAACGAGTACAGTACATCGTGGTACCTACTCACAATAAAGTGCGATGCTTCGGGGAGCGCACGGGTCCTTCGGCCGAGGAATATGTCAGAGAGGTGAGAGCTGCCTGGAGAGTAGGAATGATGAGTAAAGAGGACCAGGCAGATGTTATTCTTGACAGTGTGACCCCAAGTGTACAGCAGGGAGCTGAGGATTTAGGCTGATGACGATGACCCAGAAGCAATGCTACATTCCATTCTTGGGGTGTATGGAGAGCGTCGAAGCATTCCAGAGCTAATGGCCACGTTTTACTCTACCCGGCAAGGTGCAAGGGAGTCTCTTTGGGAATTCTCCCATCGCATCCACGAGGTGTTCGAAAGTGTAGTAAGGGCGCAAAAGCAGAATAACGTCACTCCTTTGGAGCCATCCTTTCTTCATGACCAGTTTGCTGCTTGTCTGAGAGATGATCTACTAAGAAAGCTTGCAAAGGAAATGATCATCAAAGAGCCTACAGCATCGTTCACGTCGGTGAGGGACTATGCCCTACGGTTTTTAGAGACTGAACCTCATTCTGGGGCTGGTGTTGCCAGTGTCGAAGCAGCTTCGGGGGCTGGTGTTGCCAGTGTTGAAGTGGCAAGAACAGAGACTGTGTCAGATACGCATGCATTAAACGCAGAAGTAGAGCGGCTTAGAGCACAGGTGGATCAATTAGAGGCTAAAATTGATGCGATGACTCAGGAGCAGGGGAGACGTACCAGGACAGTTCGTTGTTTTAGATGCAGAGAACTAGGCCACGTATAGAATCGATGTCCACAGGTATTAAACTAGACCCCTCTGCGGCTGGGAGTCAGGTTACAGAAGGGGAGTAGAATGACTCAAAGATAAAGATGGTTGGTGGTCGACCAGAGTGGGAGGTACTTATTGCAGGAAAGAAAGTCAAAGGCGGCCCGGATTGTAATGGTAGCAGGAGGCGACCCAGAACACAGAGGAAGCCTAGGAAAATAAGATGCTTCAATTGTGGAGACTTTTCACATCACATGGCAGCCAAGTGTCCACAGGGCCCGCTTCCTAAGCGATGTTTTCATTGTAAGTCTCTCGGCCATTTGATATCGGTTTGTCCATCAAAGAGCGCTCTCTCTAGGCGTACCAACACATCTGGACTGCCGTCACAGTGCAAGCCAAAAGATGACCGTGGCAACTGTCAGCCTAAGGGCGCGAAGAAAAGTGGTCGACATTTAGAGGACGGGACTCATCTAAAACTCGTTGAAGGACACGTTTCCAGGCTGCGAGGGGCGCACGTAAGAGCAGAGGCACCGTTGCAGAATTTTGCAGCAGTCCGGAAAGAGAGATGTGACAAGGTGTCGTGTTCTATTCCACTACAGGTGGGAGAATTGGTAAAGAAGAAAATGCACAACGCTGAGAGATCCAAAATTCGTGATATGTGGTCAGAAGAGGAGTACATTGTTGTTCGTGCTCCCACAATGACAGGGGGTCCATATATCATCCAACGAACAGATAGAGCGAATCCGAGCATTAGAGTCACTGGCAACGAACTGAGACGAAGTGAAGGACAATATGATTCTCCGGATTTTATAGATACGACTGGAGCGCCTGATTTTGTGCAGTTAGTGCCTTTTCACCACGTTATCTTCAAGAAGAGTTATTACAAGGCCATAATAAAGCCTACAAATTAGTTGTGTTTTTGCTCTAGAAATAGTTGTGTATTTTTGTGTTTTCATGCCTTCTAGAGCAATAATCGCGTGTGTTATTTGCGTGGCGCAAATTAATACGCGCAGCGCGCAGTAAGTTGAGTGATTAGCCTAGTGCTTATAAAAGAGATAGCAAGCGGCGAAACGAGCCTATTTTTGAGAGAGCCGCCCAGAAGAGAACAGACGAGGTTAGACACCAGAGTCAATCTGTGTCAATCTGTAGATGCCTTGAGCACGTGAGTTAAGTTAGATTAGCATTAGTGTTCTATAATTCTGAAATTATATTGAGCGTGGCTATTTTAATGTTTAGTGAAATACATAGATAGATGTAGTATAAAAGTATTTCATACATGAAACCAGGCAGAGAAGCGATATATTACGTGGATTTAGATGATATTAACTTGTTAGCAAGATAGCAAGATGGCAGCCACGTGGTGATGACTTTAGTTTAAGTTGTTAAGTTAAGAATAATTAAATGTTTATTCTTTAATGTAAGAGCATTGAAGTGTATTTCACGATAGCTTACTTATCATAATCCTACTGTTTATCTTTAAAGGTTACTTTGAAGTGAGAATAGTCATTTAGATTTCTGGTGAGATAAGAGTCACGCTAGGGTGCGTAAGGCACGTTGAGACAGGTGTTTCTCTGTTTGCTCCTGGTGGAGCATGGAAACACCAATGCGGCTGGTGTCCATCACAAGCCACAAGAAGCATTTTTATGCTATTACATTGGTTGTTTCTGTAACAATGTGTTTCATGTGATGAGTTCCCAATCTCATCAGGGGTCATATACGACACGCTTGTGGCCAGGCGCACCAGTCGTCACTTACGACATGTTCAGAGTGCAGGAACGAGTATTGATGTGGGTCGGTTGAGAGGTAATAGTTTATTCTCATTATTGAGAGTATTGGTTGTACATTTATTGAAGAATATTATTTTATGTCCAGTTGATTATTATTTTATTATTGTTATGTGAAGAATGGTTTGTGAGAGCACGTGGGCTCACTTGGAGATATATATTTCTCTTCTCCGCTCCTGAGGGAGCATGGGGCTACCAGTGTAGTTTGCCTCCGCATGAAGCATTCAGATGCTCTTGCAGTAGTGGTTTCGGTAGCAACGTATGTTACACGATGAGATTGCCAGCCTCATGCACAACACCATACTAGTCGCATTGGACGACACGCATGAGTGTGTGAGATAGTTGAGGGTATCAGGTGGGCGCATGTTTGCCGTATGGTAAGTGTTATTATGTATGCTATTGATGTTCACTTAGACAATGTTTTATATATTGTTTCTTTCAGAAAGTCTATGAACACTGACTGGGTGTTAGTTTGGTTTTGTTCGGTACTATTAAATGTTGATCTGTATAAGGCTTTGTGTTGCTTGAATTGCTAAGTCTGTTGCTGAGAGGGTTGCAAGCAACCAATAATTGCAACCCCTGTCAAACGATCCTTAATAAATTTTCTTAGTGCATGGGTCTTGGGTGTGTGGTAGCCACATCGACATAAGTTCGCCTCTACCACTACACCTAGCCCCTGTCACAGTAACAAACGTCCTTTTTAGGACGAACACAGAAGAAGAAGAAGACAGTTCCTGTGCTGGAATTCCCAGAGTAAGAGAGGCAGAGGAAGACAAAGAAGACATAGAGAAGAGAACTGGAGAACGAATGAACGAACTTTATTTTCAAAGGGTTAAGAATTGGGATACGGACGCCTTTCTAACATACTACCCTTCCCTTCCTCTCTCTCTCTCTCATCTTGCATACTGTATCCTTTCATTCCCAAATGTAACTTTAAGCATTCATTTAAAGGCATGCCGCATTATGAAGGTAACATAACAACATACATTTATAGTATCCATTCATGATCAAAATTAAGTTTGTTTAAAACAAAACAAAAAAGAACCAAAGTAATTTAAAAAAGAAAAAAAGCAAAGATATGAAAAAAAAAACAATAATAAAATCCAAACACTCCATACAGTATATTAGACAATGGTTTGAAACATAATCAGGTTAGGGTGGCAAATAATCAGGATAAGGTGGCATATAATCAAGTTAGGGTTGCACATAATCAGGTTAGGGTGGCATATAATCAGGTTAGGGTGGCATATAATCAGTACTCATGACATATATAGATGACATATATAGGGGGTCGGAGTGGCTAAGAAGTATGGTGTCCGCCTCTAATTCTAGAGCTGCCGGGTTCGATTCCCAGTAGAGGGAATATAATTTACGGAAATTTTCTTTCAGAAACATTTTTTTCTCCGCAAGTTGCGCACGTTAAAAATCCTACGGCAGTTGAAAATCGTAAAGTCGCTGCCCTGGCAAACTGAAAAAAAAATAATATAAACCTACCCACCACAAAAATATGTATAGAATGTGTGATTCCTATATATACACATTGGGATTCTCGCCGGTGCTACGGAGTCCGTGCACTGTGCTGAGATCGTCCCTGTGTGATTTAAGGGAGGAGATCGGAGCACTGATGGAGTTGTCCGTGTGCAGTGAAGGTAGTCCTTCAAACCAAAAACATGAAATATTCGAACACTGCTTTGTGCCAGAGATGTGCAGGCTTGAGTCCCATAGCAGATACTGACGTAGGGAGTGAATTGTTCATGACTTCCACAGACAGATATGAAGAAGACATGGAAGAAGGTGTGCTTGGGGCTGACAAATGCTGTACAATACATAAACCACTACTACAAGAGGACATTAAACCTTTTGGTTTGGGCAGCCTGTCTAAAACGGAACACAGAGATACAAAACATCTTAACACACTATCTAAAACAGACCACAGAGATACAAAACATCTTAACACACTATCTAAAACAGACCACAGAGATACAAAACATCTTAACACACTATCTAAAACAGACCACAGAGATACAAAACATCTTAACACACTATCTAAAACAGACCACAGAGATACAAAACATCTTAACATACTATCTAAAACAGACTACAAAGATACAAAACATCTTAACACACTATCTAAAACAGACCACAGAGATACAAAACATCTTAACACACTATCTAAAACAGACCACAGAGATACAAAACATCTTAACACACTATCTAAAACAGACCACAGAGATACAAAACATCTTAACAAACTATCTAAAACAGACCACAGAGATACAAAACATATTAACACACTATCTAAAACAGATCACAGAGATACAAAACATCTTAACACACTATCTAAAACAGACCACAGAGATACAAAACACCTTAACACACTCTCTAAAACAGACCACAGAGATACAAAACATCTTAACACACTATCTAAAACAGACCACAGAAATACAAAACATCTTAACACACTATCTAAAACAGACTACAGAGATACAAAACATCTTAACACACTGTATAAAACAGACCAAAGAAATACAAAACATATTAACACACTATCTAAAACAGACCACAGAGATACAAAACATCTTAACACACTGTCTAAAACAGATCACAGAAATACAAAACATCTTAACACACTGTCTAAAACAGACCACAAAGATACACAACATCTTAACACACTGTCTAAAACAGACCACATAAATACAAAACATCTTAACACACTGTCTAAAACAGACCACAGAGAAACTAAACATCTTAACAGACTGTCTAAAACATACCACAGAGATACAAAACATCTTAACACACTGTCTAAAACATAACACAGAGATACAAAACATCTTACCACACTGTCTAAAACATACCACAGAGGTACAAAACATCTTAACACACTGTCTAAAACCAACCACAGAGATACAAAACATCTTAACACACTATCTGAAACAGACCACAGAGATACAAAACATCTTAACACACTGTCTAAAACATACCACAGAGATACAAACCATCTTAACACACTGTCTAAAACATACCACAGAGATACAAAAGATCTTAACACACTGTCTAAAACATACCACAGAGATACAAAACATCTTACCACACTGTCTAAAACATACCACAAAGATACACAACATCTTAACACACTGTCTAAAACAGACCACAGAGATACAAAACATCTTAACACACTGTCTAAAACATACCACAGAGATACAAAACATCTTAACACACTGTCTAGAACAGACCACAGAGATACAAAACATCTTACCACACTGTCTAAAACAGACCACAAAGATATAAGAACATCTTTACACACTGTCTAAAACAGACCACAGAGATACAAAACATCTTAAAACACTGTCTAAAACAGACCACAGAAATACAAAACATCTTAACACAAGCTGTGTAAACCAGATCACAGAGACACAAAACACCTTAACACAAGCTGACTAAATCAGAATACAGACATAAAAAACATTTTAACACAAGCTGTCTAAAACAGAAGACAGATATACAAAACATCTTAACACAAGCTGTCTAAAACAGGAACACAGAGATACACATCTTAACACAAGCTGTCTAAAACAAAATGTCTTAACACAAGCTGTCTAAAACAGAACACAGATACACAAAACATCTTATTACAAGCTGTCTAAAACAGAACACATACACAAAATATCTTAACACAAGCTGTCTAAAACAGAAATTTTTGCAAAGTTCTATTTCTTTTTCTATTTTCATTTATTATAGGATATAGGCGTCAGAAAACATTCAAAGCTAAAGATTATTTCCACATACTTTGATCTATCTTTAAAGTCTTGTTAATCTTGTATTTATAATATGAATGTATTTTTTTTTAAATTGTGTGTGAGACAGGGACTGTCCCATTAGGGTTCGTTGGTAGATAATCCTGTGCACATGACGGATGCCAAA